>JAEOAD010000429.1:0-57473 GCA_036365145.1 Orientallactaga sibirica | reverse complement strand
ATGGTCTATGTGTTGAAGAGCAAGTTTAGATTGAACAGCGTGCTTCCCGGTGATTTAGAAGGTCACGGGGATGGCGACGCTGAAGGCGTTGTGTATGAGTTAGAGCATTTTGAAGAAGTTCCAGAACAGCCTAGGCTGATTGTCCACAAGGGCAGGCTTTACAGAGAGGTGGGCAGGGTGATCAGCTGGGAGGCGGCGCACTCTCTCCCTCCCCAGTTTTCCTTCAGTCCTGCTGTGAGAAGGAGCAAGCTGGTGTGTGGCACACATGCCAGCATCCCTGTGGCCTCCAGAGTGAAGGGGAAGGAGGGCTGTGCAGGCACAGGTGGCAGGTTCCAGAAGACATCGACCATGGCCAAGCAAGAAGACCTGCAGTCCAGAGGGGACAAAGCAACTCAGTGTGAGGTCACCTCCTCCGAGGATCCAAACCTGACAGCATGGGAGACTTCTGGGACTGATCTGGAGCCTGACGTGGAGCCCGAGTTGTGCCCCGGAGAAGATGATTGTGATGTACAGAGCGAATTGGGACTGACACGTGCTGAAGGCCCTCGGGGATCACTTGAGTGTAAGTAGCTAATGTTTTGTTGTGGAAGTGCCAATTAGGGCTGGGAGCAAAGCTAGCTGATGACATAGCACTTAACTCTGCAGTACGTGTCATAGCTGTCCCTGTCTCTGGGGTCCCATACAGAACCCGCGTTGGTTCTGCCTGACAAGGAATGGCAGTGTGCTGCCAGACTTTGTGAAGACAATGCTGATTCCAAGGTGCCTGTGGTGCAGAAGTGTTTTCAGATCAGGGATTCAGAGAACAATACACTGCAACTAGCCTGGGAGGCTGAGAGCAGGCAGCCAACTGGGGGTCATTTTCTACTTTCTGAATCATAATTTAGAAAATGTTTGTTTTCTCATTATTTCCTAGGGTGCCCCCTGCCAGTGGAAGAGTTGACTAAGGCATTTTCCTTTTGAAGTAATGACTCCGGTTTGCAACAAGCAAGTGAAGAAATGTACAGCAGGTGGACACAATGGTGCATGCCTGTAAGCAGAGCCACTGGGAAGACTGAGAAAGGAGAGTTGCTTGAGTCCAGGAGTTTGAGATCAGATCCATTTTGGAAAACAAACCCCATTTTGTAAAAGAGCAATAAATTCTTAAAACTAATAAAAAAAATAATAATAAAGAAATGAGATTTTCTTTTTGTTTCTCTTTTCTTTTTTCTTTTTTTGAGGCAAGTCCAACAGAGTAGCCTTTCTCATGGGAGAGAGAGAAAGTGTCTTGCCAGGGCCTCTAGACCGTAATTGAACTCAATGTGTGTGCTACCTTGTTTGCATGTGCAACCAGGCATGCTTCCTGGCCCATCTTCACCCAACAATGATGGCATCCAAACAGAAGGGGGTGCTTGGGAAGACAGCTCAGAGGTGAAAGGCACTTGCCTGCAAAGCCTGCTGACCTGAATTTGTTTCTCCAGTAACCACGTAACACCAAATGCCCAAAGTGACCCAAGTGTGTGGAGTTTGTTTGCAGCAAGAGCCCCTGATGCACTCAGACTCTCCCTCTCAAATAAGGAAATAAAAATATTTGAAAAACAGGGACTAGTTGAGCACAACGGGTTCAGTGGTGTGGGACAAAGGAGGGCAGTGGGAGGCGATTATGATCAGGGCCGTGGTTTGTATGTATGGAGGTTGTCAATGCTTTATTCATTTTAAAAAGCGTCCCCAGCATTAGTGAGAGACACTACATCGAGGAAACACACGGGGAGTGATAGACAAGGACACCCGCCCTTCTCCTCTGGCCTCTGCGTATGCATGCACGGGGCGCGCACGTCTGCATTCACTGCACGCACGAACACATCCCACACTGCACACACGTAATAAAAGAAAATGTCTATAAATATGAGTGTTAAAGTTTTTAAGTTTATTTTGAGAGAGGGAGGACCATTTGTCAAGAGGAAGGTGACTAGTAGGAGGAGGGTGGATGGACGGACAGAGGACGTCAGTGGTGAATGTTATCAACGCACATTGTGCACTGAATGAAAAGCATCATTGAAACCCATTATTTTTTACAGTGAACATACTTATATATAAATATAAAAAATGAATGATGAGGGCTGGAGAGATGGCTTAGTGGTTGAGGCACATGCCCATGAAGCCTAAGGACCCAGGTTTGATTCCCCAGGACCCACATAAGCCAAATGCACGAGGTAAGACTTGTGTCTGGAGTTCATTTGCAGTGGCTGGAAGCCCTGGCATGCCCATTCTATATGCCTCTCTTTCTCTTTATACCAAATGAATAAATAATAAAATATTTTTTTAAAAAATGAACTGTGATGCTGGGTGTGGTGGCGCACGCCTTTAATCCCAGCACTCGGGAGGCAGAGGTAGGAGGATCGCCATGAGTTCGAGGGCACCCTGAGAATACCGAGTGAATTCCAGGTCAGCCTGAGACCTCACCTTGAAAAAACAAAAAACAAAATTCTTGTACAGCCCCCTGGAAGCTTAGAATAACCATCTTTGCGTTGTTCCTGGGCTCCTTCTCTCTCTCCCTCTCCCTCTCTCTCTCTCTTTCTTTCCGGTTTTTCGAGATAGGGTCTTACTCTAGCTCAGGTTGACCTGGAATTCACTCTGTAGTCTCAGGCTGACCTCGAACTCACAGTGATCCTCCTCCTACCTCTGCCTCCTTAGTGCTGGGATTAAATGTGTGCGCTACCAAGCATGGAATATTTACATTTTTATATTGTAATTTTATTTATTTATTTCAGAGAGAGATAACTTAAACAGGCAGCTAGAGAAAGAGATTGGGCACTCCAGGGCCTCCGCTCAACGCAAACAAACTCCAGATACATGTGCCACCTTGTGCATCTGGCTTATGTCAGTCCTGGGGAATCGGATCTGGGTCCTTTGGCTTTGCAGGCAAGTGCTTTAACCACTAAGCCATCTCTCTAGCCCAGGTCAGCCCTTTTTAATAACAGATGACCAGACCAGTCTTCAGAATGTTGCCTGTCCTTCTTGTCCTTACTTGTGGTGTGACCATGTTCATTATAATCTCAAACAAGAAAAAAAAAAAAACCTACCTTGAAAAACCAAAAGATAAAATCTTTTTCCAAGTGTTCCAGTAACTTTTTTTGTGTATGTACCTAACTGTACTATAAGCAGTTGGTTTGTATGAGATGCTTAAAAAGGCCAAAGATAACAGGTTTCTTTTGTTTTTTTTTTTTTTTTTTTTTTTGTCTATGAAGTTGCTCTTTATTTTTTTTTTACCTGTTTGATATATGCGTGAAACAATGTCCAACAATAAAGTAGAATTTCATTTTGCTGAGTTGTTCTAATAAAAAAAATCTTTTACAGGACTGGAGAGATGGTTTAGTGGTTAAGGTGCTTGCCTGGGAAGCCTAAGGACCCATGTTTAATTTCTCAGATCCCACATAAGCCAGACACACAAGGTGATGCTTGCACAAGGTCACACATGTACACACGATGGTGCACCCTCTGGAGTTTGATTGCATTGGCTAGATGTCCTAACATGCCAATTTTCTCTCTCGCTTGCTCTTGCTTTCTCTCACTCTCATGAAAAAAGAGGTTGGTCTGTTGGGCTTGCCTAAAAAAAAAAAAAAAATACTCCAAAGGAACGCTCAGAAGCCATAGATTGTTACTAGAAAATGTTCAGTGTCAGGATGAGACACCTTCCAGTGAGTTGTTTTCTGGGGAGGTCACAGATACCCCCAAAACATTATAGGCCATTGCCGAGGCCCTTGGTTTCCCACCAGGAATAGATGGTAAGAGCTACTACTGAAGACTCCACATACTTGGGCTGCAAGGTCACTGAGAAATCCTGCTGGAGCTGAGCTGAAAGCCTCCTCTATGTGGACCAGCTAACAGAAAGCTGGAAAAAGCTATGCTGCGTGCAGTTCAATGGGAGAGAGAGAGAGAAATCACCAGTGAAGATACTCAACAATGGACACTGCAAGCCTTAAATTTGGCCAGCCAGGCCAAATGAGCCAACAGGTGCAGTAGTGGCATGTCTGTTATGGGGGAAACCAACAGCTCTCTCATTGGACTCACGGCCCACTCCATGGGAGGGAATACATCCCTAATACTGAAAACCTACGACCGGGGTAGTCATGAGACCTAGGGGTGTAATGTCTGCTGGTGTCTGGTTAAATGTATATACTATGCCCACCAAACTGCCCAGTAAGCACTTCTCTTAATGTCCACACCCATATATTAATGCTACTCTTAATTTTGAATAGGGAAACTTCTCTTTTCAGATGGTGGAAACCTTAGGATGACTCAGAAGGTACCATGGTGCTGAGAAGAAGGGACAGAGGAGTGCTCAGCACTGAAACATCTCAAACACACCTTCCAAGGCTCAGGGTCCACTGCAGAATAGGGGGTGGAAAGAATGTGAGAGCCAAAGGAAGGGTAGGACTCCTTACAATGTGCTCCTCCAGCCACAAAATGGCCTGGATATCCATGACCTCACAGTGCCTGACACTACCTACACAAGACCATCATAACAGGAGGAAAAGATCATGACATCAGACTGAAAAGAGAGAGTGATTGAGAGGGGGAGGGAATATGATGGAGAGTGGAGTTTCACAGGGGAAAGTGTGGGGGGGAAGGAGGGAAATATCATGGGATATTGTCTAACATTAAAGAAGTTGTCAATAAAAAATACTCTATTACCTTAATTACTAATAAAGTAAATAGTTTTTCTGCTGCAAAAATATCTGGGACTATCACCGTCACTTATTTATCAAATCTTTGGAAGTTTTTCTTACAAAATATAGCCTTAGAAGTAGGAGAATCTCTGTGAGTTTGAGGCCAACCTGCAACTACAGAGTAAGTTCCAGGTCACTCTGAACTGGAATGACACCCTATGTTGAAAAAAAAACAAGCGAATTGAAAAATTTCAGTAAGAGGTTAAGTACGCATTAAAATAATAATATAATAAGTAATAAAACATTAAAATCAGTTTGGCATTTTAAGTTCTGTAAATTGATCCTTATGACATTGATATGGATAGTGTAGTGAGTAATCTTCATAGCACTGAAGTAAAAATAATTTTCAAGTGCAGAGAGATGACTCAGTGGTTAAGGCGTTTGCCTGCAGAGCCTAAGGACCCAGGAATGACTCCCTAGAATCCATGAATGACTTCCTAGAACCCACATAAGCCAGACACACAAGGTCACACCTGCACACAAGGTGGCACATATGTCTGAAGTTCGATTGCAGTGGCTAGACGCCCTGGCACGTCAATTCTCTCTCTCACCAATTGTCTCTCACTGTTACTCTCTCTATCTCATGAAAACAAAAATCAAAGAAAAATAATTTAAAACTGTAAAAAATATTTTTATTTATTTATTATTTGAGAGACAGAGAGAGATAGGCACATAGAGAATGGCACTCAGGGCCTCCAACCACTGCAAATGAACTCCAGATTCATGCACCCCCTTGTGCATCTGGCTTACGTTGATCCTGGGGACTCAAACCTGGGTCCTTTGGCTTTGCAGACAAGCGCCTTAACTGCTAAACCATGTCCAGCCCTAAAGTGCATTATTTGGTTTTTCCAATTTCCTAGGCAATATGTGCCCCTACTCAGGAAAATGAAATGAAATTTACAATGAGTGGCGTTGTCTTTTGCCCAGATTTCCAAGTAAGAAAAGAAACCAGTGACGTGGCTAAGAGGTGAGGCTGAGGGACGTGCTGATCCTCTGCTCCTTTGGTTCTCAGATCACTCGACACAAAGTCCAGGGGACAGTTCTGAAAATTTACAAATGTCATTGCTCCTCTGAAGAGTTCCATTGGGTAAATTTGTAACGCCTGAACTTAAACATTTAAAAAATATCTCCTTGAGAGCTGGAGAGATGACCTAGCAGTTAAGAAGCCTGCCTGCAAAGCCTAGGAACGCCTGATTGATTCTCCAGGTCCCACATTTAGCCAGAATGAAAAAGTGACACAAGGGTACAATGCCACACTTGCCCACAGGGAAGCTCACACATCAGGAGTTCATTAACAGAGGTTCAGAGACTTCTGACACGTCCATTCTCTGTCTCTCTCTCTGTCTCTGTGTCTCTCTCTCAAAAAAAAAAAAAAAACTCCTTGAAGCCAGGCGTGGGGGTACACACCTTTAATCCCAGCACATGGGAGGCAGAGGTAGGAGGACCACTGTGAGTTCAAGGCCACCCTGAGAATATGTAGTGAATTGCAGGTCAGCCTGAGCTAGAGTGAGACCCTACCTTGGAAAACAAAACAAAATCCTTGAGATTCTTATACAACTCCTGGTTAAAAACCATTCATGTATTTGGGTGTAGGGGTATACACCTTTAATTTTAGCACTCGGGAAACAGAGGTACCAGGATCGTGGGGAGTTCAAGGCCAGTCAGGGACTACAGAGTGAGATCCAGGTCAGTCTGGGCTCGAGTGAGATCTTACCACCTCTCTCTTTCTCTATCATTCATTCATTCCTTTGGTAAAGGGTAGCATAGGAATTCACAGATCACCATAACTAAGACACAACGGGTGTAGTGGTGCATACCTGTGATCCCAGCACTCTGCAGGTAGAGACAAGACAAGACATCATGAGTTCAAGGCTTCTGTCTGCCACATAGAAAGTCTGAGGCCAGCCTGGGCTAGATGGCTACATAAGACCCTGTTTCAATATCTGTGTGTATATTTATATTTGTGGAAGAATTGTAGATTGATCAAGTAATGCTTCCTATCCAAAATACCTGTAAGCAACACGTCTCCCTTTACCCCTCTACACGGGAAAGTAAATGGTGTTGTTTCCCATATTTGCTGGCTTATACTGTGACACCCTTTTTCTCCCCACCATGAGTCATTCTCTGCCATGGAGAAGGTCTTTAGAGATTTGCTAATAGGCAGTCTTGTCAAAACAAAGTTGGGCTTTTTAAAAAGTTGTTTATTTATTTCAGGAGGGAAAAAGATAAAGGGAAGCTAGAAATGGGTGTTCCAGGGCCTCTAGCCACTGCAAATGAACTCCAGCTACATGCACCACCTTGTGTATCTGACTTTATATAAGTACTGGGAATCAAGCCCAGATCCTTAGGCTTTGCCATTTTATAGCCCAGTAGTTGGACATTTAATGAGATCATATTTAAAGAAGGATTTAGGCTGGCAAGGTGGTGCAGCTGTTAGGTATGCTACCTCCACAGTCATGAGGGCCTGAAGGGCCTGAGACTGCCAGAGTTTGGCTTGACAGAGCCGCATGGACAGCTGGGCATGGCCATGCAAGACTGTAACCTCAGTCCTGTAGGTGAGCAGGGACCTGGGAATCCAGAGACCTTGGGAAGAGGCAGCAAGGCAAACGCGCACCGATGTGCGTGCACCACACACACACACACACACACTCACGCATGCGCACACAAGCACACACACGCACACACGCACACACAAGCACACAAAAGCACACACACACGCATAGAAGCGAAAGGCAACAATAACAGACCCCTTTTCCCGTGGAAGGAGACTGGGGGAGAGGGACAAGAGGAGCGAATGAAAGGGCATTATGAGGAAAGTACACGATGTACATGCACAAAAATTGTTACGAAAGAAACTAAAATGGATGGACAAAGCCACACGTGGTGGCGCACGCCTTTAATCCCAGCACTCGGGAGGCAGAGGTAGGAGGATCGCTGTGAGTTGAAGCCTAGCCTGAGACTACAGAGTGAATTACATGTCAGCCTGGGCTACTGTGAGACCCTACCTTGAACAAAAAGAGAAAAAAAATGGATGAATAGACCTAATAGTGACTGTCTTCAAGGTTTATTTGGAAAAACATCATGATGTCAAATAACATGATAAATTCTAATCTATGAACAAAATTCTGAGAATCGGTGATATTTTTCCTTCATTTTATTGGTTTTTCAAGCTGTGGTGTCACTCTAGCCCAGGCTGACCTGTAATTCACTATGCAGTCTCAGGGTGGCCTCGAACTCACGGTGTTCATGTGCCAACTCTAGGAAGGGAGGTGGATTTCCAAAGCAAGGGACAGAAAGTGTGAAAGTGCAGCTCAGAGAGAGGAGAGGTTTCTCTTTATTCATTCTATCACATTTTTAATGTGCATAGTCTTTTTTTTTTAAATTTAGTTTTGGAAAGAGAGACAGAGAGAGATAGACAGAGAGGGAGAGGGAGAAAGAAATGGGAAAGCCAGCAGTCTCTCAGCTGCTGTGAACGAAATCCAGATGCGTGCGCCCCCTTGTGGGCAAGTGCTGCATTGCGCCCTTGCGTCACTTTGCATCTGGCTAAACGTGGGACCTGGAGATTGGAAGCACTGGAGATTGGAACCAGCATTCTTAGGCTTAGGAGGCAGGCGCCTTAGCCACTAAGCCATCTCTCCAGCCCAATGTGCATAGTCTTTTTTAACATTTTCAGTTGACTTGAGAAATATGTAATTTTGTGACTTGTACGTTACTTTTGTATGTTCACAGGATGGCTTCACTCCACTTATACCGTCCATAGTAAATGACAAACTGCAGATAGCAGAAATTCTGCTAAAGAAAGCAAACGTCAACACGAAGGATGACTGCGGGAGGTATGGTTTATTCTGTGTGTGCAGATGTGTGTGCAGGGGTGTCTGTCTGTCTGTCTTTGTGGTACGTGGTGCATGTTTATGTGCCATGCAGTCCCCATGCGCTTTTCACTGCTCTTGCCCCCGTTCTTACTAGAAGCACAGTCTCTGACTGATCGCTGATCTTGCCATTCCTTCATGAGCCCCTGTGAGTCTCAAGTGTCAGCTCCCCACAGGACTGGGGTGACAGAGGAGCTTGGCCATGCCCATCCCTGCTGTTCACGTGAGGGAGCCGAGAGAATCAAACTCAAGTAGTCCCTCAGACCTCCTCTGGTGCTCATACTGAACACGGGAGTGGGAAGTGATCTTACCTGCTGAGCCACATCTCCAGCCCTCATTTATTCTTTGTTAAAAAGAAACAGCTCTATCACACCTTCTAAGGCTCAGGGTCCATGCAGAAAAAGTGGCATAAAGAATGTAAGAGCCAAAGGAAGAATAAGACTCCTTATAGTGCAATCTTCCAGACACAAAATGGCCTGGATATCCATGATCTCGCAGTGCCTGGCACTACCTACACAAGACCCTGATAATAGGACGAAAAAATGATGACATCAAAATAAAGAAGAAACTAATAAGAGAGAGTATATGATGGAGAGTGGAGCTAGGAAAGGGAAAGTGAGGAGGTGGAATTATCATCGTTTTTTGTCTACATTTATGGAAGTTGTCAATAAAAAACTATATTAAGGTCTGGAGAGATGGCTTAGTTGTTAGGGGCTTAGTTTTCAAATATTTAAAAAGTTTCTGGCATGGTGGCGCATGCATTTAATCCCAGCACTGGGGAGGCATGGGTATGAGGATCACCTTTAATTCAAGGCCACCCTGACAGTCCATAGTGAATGCCAGGTCAGCCTGGGCTATAGAGTGAGACCCTACCTCAAAAAAAAAAATAAATAAATAAACGAAAACAAAAACAAATAGCCAGGCGTGGTAGCACATGCCTTTAATCCCAGCACTTGAGAGGCAGAGGTAGGGGGATGGCCATAAGTTCAAGGCCACTCTGAGACTACATAGTAAATTCAGGTCAGCCTGAGCTACAATGAGACCATAGCTCCAAAAAACCAAAAACAAACAAACAAACAAACAAACAAACAAAAAAGTTTCAAAAACTTGTACAGTGTTTTGGGGCAAAAAAGGCAACATGTTTGTTTTTGTTTTTGTTTTACTTTTCAAGGCTGTCACTCCTTGATACGCATCTATGCAAGCATATTTAATGAATATTTTGGTAGACTCAGAAAAATGGAACCAGAGGAAGTAACTGAAAACAATACGATTTAGTATTCATTTAAGGGACTGGTATGTGGAAGTTTTCAGAGAACCAAACTCATGTCTATTGTATGCTTTCACTCTGAAGGGATGTCAAGGAGGAAATTGTTAATCATCCGGAACCTACACGAAAATGCCATGGAAGTCTTTTTGGCAGCTTACGTGGGTCTTTCACAGTAGGGTCTCACTCTAGCTCAGGCTGACCTAGACTTCACTATGTAGTCTCAGGTGGCCTGGAACTCACAGCAGTCCTCCTACCTCGGCCTCCTGAGTGCTGGGATTAAAGGCATGAGCCTACAGGCCTGGCCTATATTGTTGGTTTTTCAAAGTAGGGTCGCGCTCTAGCCCAGGCTGAGCTGGAATTCACTATGTACTCTCAGGGTGGCCTCAGACTCACTGCGATTCTAACTACCTCTACTTCTTGAGTGCTGGAATTAAAGGTGTGCACCACCACACCCAGCTCATCTGTTTTCTTACAGCTTAGTTATTCCGAAATCTAGTTCTTCAGCCTGTGATCATTAGAGATTGGGCTTAAACATAGTCGAATTGAGGTGAGTGAGATGATTTGAGACAGTCTCACATGCCTCACTATGTAGAGCACCTTGAACTCCTTACCCTCCATCTCTAAGCGCTGGGGTGACAGGTACATTCAGCACACCCAGTTTACATAGTGCTGGACGCTGAGCCCGGGCTTTGTGCACACTACCACCTGAACTTCATCTCCAACCCTGCTTTGTCTTTTGTAATGAAGATTGAAAGTTGCATTTATGCCAAGTATGGAGGTGTGTGCCTTTAGTTCCGCATTCACGCCTCAGTTGTATGAGGATCGCTGTCATTTGGAAGCCAGTCTTTGACTACAGGGAATGTTGCAGGTTAGCCTGGGGTAGAATGAGACACTACTCAAAAAAAGCAAACAAAAAAGAAAGTGCCATTTTTGTTTTATTTTGCCTTAAGAATGCTCTTTTCTAAGATGGGGTTTGTTTTCCAAGATGGGTCTGATGTCAAACTCCTGCACTCAAGTGACACTGCCACCTCAGTCTTCCTTGTAGCTCGGCTTACAGGCATGCACCATGGTGTCCACCTGCTGTACATTTCTTCACTTGCTTGTTGCATACCGGAGTCGTTACTTCAAAAGGAAAATGCTTTCGTCAACTCTTCCACTGGCAGGGGGCACCCTAGGAAATAATGAGAAAACAAACATTTCCTAAATTATGATTAAGACAGTAGAGAATGACTCTCAGTTGGCTGCCTGCTCTCAACCTCCCAGGCTAGTTGCAGTGTATTGTTCTCTGAATCCCTGAAGTGAAAATGCTTCTGCACCGCAGGCAGCTTGGGGTCCGCATCTGATTCACAAAGTCTGGCAGCACACTGCCATTCCTTGTCAGGCAGAACCAACATGGGTTCTGTATGGGACCCCAGAGACAGGGACAGCTATGACACATACTGCAGAGTTAAGTGCTACGTCATCAGGTAGCTTTGCTCCCGGGCCCTAAGTGGCACTTCCAAAACAAAACATTAGCTACTTACACTCAAGTGATCCCCGAGGGCCTTCAGCACGTGTCAGTCCTGATTTGCTCTGTACGTCACAATCATCTTCTCCCGGGCACAACTCGGGCTCCACGTCAGGCTCCAGATCAGTCCCAGAAGGCTCCCATGCTGTCAGGTGTGGATCCTCGGAGGAGGTGACCTCACACTGAGTTGCTTTGTCCCCTCTGGACTGCAGGTTCTCGTGCTTGGCCATGGTCGATGTCTTCTGGAACCTTCCAGCTGTGCCTGCACAGCCCTCCTTCCCCTTCACTCTGGAGGCCACAGGGATGCTGGCATGTGTGCCACACACCAGCTTGCTCCTTCTCACAGCAGGACTGAAGGAAAACTGGGGAGGGAGAGAGTGCTCCGCCTCCCAGCTCATCACCCTGCCCACCTCTCTGTAAAGCCTGCCCTTGTGGACAATCAGCCTAGGCTGTTCTGGAACTTCTTCAAAATGCTCTACCTCATACACAACGCCTTCAGCGTCGCCATTCCCGTGACCTTCTAAATCACCAGGAAGCACGCTGTTCGATCTAAACTTGCTCTTCAACACATAGACCATCTCTCCACTTGGAGACAGAGCGAAGGCTTCTGGCTCTGTGCCTTTTGAGCGCTCTTTCAAGTTTTCCTCCCTGGCCTCCTCACATTCATCTCCCAGCTCCACTTCTTCACCTGTGCTGCGCCGCCTACTCCTGATCTGGTCTGAGCCCCTTTTCCCTGTTGCTGTCTGCACAGTGGCTGGCCTGACTGACATCTGCTCTTTGTGGAGTGGGGAACCCTGACCTGCTGCTAGAAGCCCTTTCTCGGGGAGATCACACTGCACTTCTCTACTGACGTTTCCACTGGGCTTCAAGCCTCTGCCAGACTGAGAGTCACACCCAGGAGGCACATGACCTGTCAGGGGGGACTTCTCAGTGTGGCTCGGCTCACACCAGACCACATCACGGACTTCATATGATTGTTCAGATTCACTGCAACCTTCAATATCATCCTCCTCTTCCTCAGACTCCCTATCACTACAGGAAGGCTCACGGCCGATTAGATGGGGCCTCTCAGAACAGCCCAGGTCACACTGAATGGCTTCATCAACTGTGGCACCAAACACCATGTCACATCTGTAGACAGTTATCCAAGAATATTCCCCCCAAGAGTTGTCAGCTGTTCCCTCTGAACTGGCTACTTCTGAGGTACTGCACACGTCCACATCAGCCTCATGCTCGCAGGGCTCTGTGTCCACCCGGGGCTCCCTGTCCACCTCAGGCCTCCAGCCAGAACCACCAAGCACCGGGCTTTGCTCATCAGCCTCCCTGGAGCAGCACTGGCCTGCTTCATCCACGTTCCTGCCCTGCGTGTCTAAGGGCCGGCGGCTCTCTGGGAAGCCTGCCTTTCCCTCGCCATCGCTGACCTTTACCTTCCACCCCAGCTCTCTACCTGCCATGCTGCATGACCCCTGCCTTTCCTGCTGCAGCTGCCTTCCACGTGAGGATTCCCACGCGTCTGACTGCAGGCTTCTCTGGCCTCCACCCAGATGAACCTGACCTCTGGCTTCACCTACAGAGAAAGGTGACTGCATATCAGGAACACTCCTGTATCCACTCCTTTCTTCACTCATGGTCACCTCTAGGCCAGTGCTTGACATCATAGCTCTGTTTCCTACAACTCCAGCCATCTGATCCCATAGAACTTTGGCTCTCTGCTCATTTGTAATGTCCTCACAGTAAGAGGGTCCATACTGCTTTCTCCCACTTTCCTGGTTAGGGGGTCCACACAGCCCACCTGGAACCTCAGGGAATCTCTGGTAAATCACACGAGGCTGAGCCATGTGCTCAGGCATAACTTCACCAAGAAAATGGGTGTTTTTCTCATAAGTCTTCGAAATTCTCCAGGAGATGTACTGCCCTTTCCTCCTCTCATCTTGTCAGCAACACCAGAACTTCTGCAAGGTGTGCTTGTAAACAGAGGTTCAGCAGGAGGTCTCCCTCCACAGAATGGGCTCTTCTGAAACACACACCGTATCCCATCACCTGGCCAGGGAAGGTCTGCAGCGTGGAGAGCAGAACCTTGTGCATGGATGTCTTGCTCTGTGCTTATGTTTTCAGCCTGTGCAGAACGAGTCTGGTTTGTTTCCTTTCCTTCAAAGCCATTAGAAGACTGGGACTGTGGTGTCTGGTGATAAACTGGAAATCCAGGCCACTGGTGAGCAGGGGCAGGCAATGGAGACTGCCACACTGGAAAGGTGGGATGGTTGCCAAGTGCCCAAAGCCATGGACGAGGCAGGCTTCCCTGGCTGAAAACTAGAAGCAGAACACAAGCCAGTTACTTCTCTGCATCTCATTCCCAGTACACTATTCACCCACCAGTATGACCACCCCAGGGGTGAAGTAGATCCCAGGTGGAAACGAATGCTTCCTGCTTCCTAGAGATCCCAGGTTCAGCCATGAAGGGGACAAATACCCACACAGTGGGGCCTGCCCCACCCCTTACTATCTCTCTATGATTTTTTAAATTTATTTTTAGTTTTTGACAAACTTTTTTTTAAAGGTAGGGTCTCACTCTAGTCTCACGTTGGTCTCAAACTCAGTAATCTTATCTCTCTGCCTCCTCAGTGCTAGCATGTGCCCCCACACTCGGCAATGTTGTGATCATCCTTGCCCCCTTACTCTTTCTTGCCTCTGTCTCCCGTTGAACCCCTCGTTTTCATTGTTACTTGCATGTGCATGGGGTTTTTCCCTGGAGTAGGGTCACCTTACCAGTGTCTGCACACTGAAGATGTCTCCCTTTCCCCAGGTGACTGTCAACAGCCACCAGCTCCTCAGGAAGCAATGGAGGCTCACAGCCCCTCCCCCAGTACTAAGTTTGCTGACTGCCTGGAGCCCAAACCACAGCACTTGGTCTACACTGAAGTAATGCTCTTAGATGAAAGCCAGGTATGATGACTCCCCCCCCTGTAATCCCAGCATTTGGATTACCTAGAGTTCCTGACCTGCCTGGCTACAGAGTGAGTCCCTGTCTCAAAGCAGAATAAAATGTAAAATTTCAATGGTCAGGCATGGTGGTGCATGCCTTTAATCCCAGCACTTGGGAGACAGAGGTAGGAGGATCACCATAAATTCGAGGCTACCCTGAGATTATATATTGAATTCCAGGTCAGCCTGAGCTAGAGTGAGACCCTACTTGGAAAAACCAACAAAAAATTTACACACACACACACTAACACTTTCAAACTAGGCTGGGGTACACATCTGTAGTCCTGAGCCAAGAGGAACACAAGTTCAATGCTAGCCTGTTACATAGTGAGACTCAGTCTCAAAAAGACCTACTTATTGCTGAAGCGGTTAAAGCACTCGCCTGCAAAGCTGATGGACCTAAGCTTAATTCCCCAGGACCCACATAAGCTATATGCACAAGGTGGTTCATGCATCTGGAACTCGTTTGCTGAGGCTGGAGGTCCTGACCCACCCATTCTTTCTCTCTCTCTACTTCTTTCTCTCTCTCTCAAATAAATAAATAAATATTCATGAAAAACTGAAAAACAACAGCAACAACTAAGAAAACCAAACACACACACAATAGTACAACTATCGGGCTGAAGAAATGGCTTAGAGGTAAAGCCACTTGCTGGCAAAGCCAAAGGGTAATGGAGGAAAAGGTAAGAAAAACAAAACAATCTATTCAAGATCCCATAATGTTGATGACATCAAAACACAAGAGAGGGCTGGAGAGATGGCTTAGTGGTTAAGGCGCCTGCCTCCTAAACCTAAGAACACTGGTTCGAATCTCCAGCAGTTCCAATCTCCAGGTCCCACATTTAGCCAGATGCAGTGACGCAAGGGTGCAATGCCTCACATGACCACAAGGGGGCACACACATCTGGATTTCGTTCGCAGCAGCTGAGACACTGCTGGCGTGCCCATCTCTGTCTTCCTCTCCCTCTCTCTCTCTCTCTCTCTCTCCAAAAAAATTTAAAAACTTTACAAAAAAACACAAGAGAGACTAGTTGAAAGGGGGTGGGAATATGAATGAGAATGGATTTCTGAAGGGGAAAGTGGGGGAGGGGAGGTAGAAGGATCACCATATTTTCAAGGCCACCCTGAGAATACACAGTGAATGCCAGATCAGCCTGGACTAGAGTGGGACCCTACCTCAAAAAAGTTTAAAAAACTCCAACTGGGCCTAATGACACATACCTTTTAATGCCAGCACTTGGGAGGCAGAGGTAGGAGGATCACCATGAGTTCGAGGCCACCATAATACTGCATAGTGAATTCCACATTTCCAACCTCATCAAGCTTACAACATAAGAATGAGGTCTTGTCCCTGCACACTGCAGGCATGCCTGCGTCACCCGCTGTCACTGCCCGTCAAGTCAGGAGACCCTCCACATCGCCAGGCATGAGCTCTACCTCGAAGCCACATCCCCAGTCCTCTGGCACTGATTTTCAAAAGTGGGTCTCTAACCAAATCTCTTACCTCCAGCCATGCATGGTAGCACGTGCCTTTAAGCCCAGCACTCAGGAGTCTAAGGTAGGAAGATCACGGTGAGCTTAATGCCATGGCACCTGAGACTATATAGTGAATTCCGGGCCAGCCTGGGCTAGTGGGAGACACTACCTCCAAAAACAAAATATAAACAAACAAAAAATCTCTTACCTGGTCCTGTAGGGAAGGGACTGGGGACTCCAGCTCCATTCTGCTGCAGCACACCCTGCATGTAAGGCTGGATAGTGTGGTTGCCAGTGACACACGGGTTCATTTCTGGAGATTTTTATTTCTGGCTGGAAGACAGGTTCAGTACAGGACAGTCACATAGGGTCCTATAAATGGATGTAGCCATACACCTCCTTAACACTCTAGGCAGACATCTGGCTGCATCTTTTGCCTCTGCAAGACCCAGGGTTCCTGGCTTCCATCTGGAAACCACATATGAACAACTATCCCAGACCTGGGTGGCAGGTGTTGTTTTGTTTGTTTTGTTTTGTTTTGTTTTTGGTAGGGTCTCACTCTGGCCCAGGCTGATCTGGAATTATCTATGTAGTCTCAGGGTGGCCTCCAATTCATGGCAATCCTCCTACCTCTGCCTCCGAAGTGCTGGGATTAAAGGCATGCCCCTGTGACTTCCAGGCCAGCCTTGGACTAGTGTGAGTTTCAGATAAACCTGAGCTAGAGTGAGACTCTACCTCGATAAACAAAAACAAAACACAAAACCGCCCAGAGACAGGCTGGGGTCAGGGGTTTGACTGAAGCCCGTGATCCCAGCACTTGGGAGTTGGAAACACAAAGATGACACACCCTCAAATGCTCCTCCAGTGAGGGACACCAGCCTTAAAGAGGCCTGGGCCAGTGTGAGACCTTGTCTGAAAACCATGGTGATTCTCTTCCCGCCTGGCTTGCAAATAAATAAAAATATTTGTTACAGGATGGAGGGCTGGAGAAATGTCTCAGCAGTTAAAGCACTTGCCTGCAAAGCCTAAGGAACCCAGGTTCTAATTCCTATACCCACACAAAGCCAGATGAACAAACTGTCACATGCATCTGAAGTTTGTAGTGGCTGGAGACCCTGGCACACCCATTCTCTCTGTCTCTCTGCTTGCAAATAAATGAAAATATTTTCAGAAAAAGCATGGGGCCTGCGGATAGGTGGGGGAACCAGAATGAAAGTTTGGTTTATAGAAAGTATTTAGGATTAACAAACAAAAGGTCCATAAACTGAAAAAAATTATTAAATAAAACAATACATGGGTCTGAAGAGATTGCATAGTGATTAAGGCACTTCCCTTTGAAGGCAAGTAGTTTGTTTGCAGTGGCTAGAGGACCTGATGTGCCCATTCTGTCTATCTGTCTTTTTATCCCACTTTTAAATAAATAAAATATTTTAAAAAATAAATAAGTGGGCTGGAGAGATGGCTTAGGGGTTAAGGTGCCTGACTTCTAAGCCTAAGAACCTGGTTCCAATCTCCAGGTCCCACATTTAGCCAGATGCAGTGACGCAAGGGTGCAATGCTACACTTGCCCACAAGGTGGCGCACACATCTAGATTTCGTTCATAGCAGCTGAGAGACTGCTGGGGCGCCCATTCTCTATCTGTCTTCCTCTTCTCTCTCTCAAAAATAAATAAATAAATAAGGGCTGGAGCGATGTCTTAGTGGTTAAGGTGCTTGCCTGCAAAGCCAAAGGACCCAGGTTCAATTCCCCAGGACCCACCTAAGCCAGATGCACAACGGGGTGCATGCATCTGGAGTTCGTTTGCAGTGGTTGGAGGCCCTGGCCTCCCCATTCTCTCTCTCTCTCTCTACCTGCCATTTCTGTATCTGTCTGTCAATAAATACATAAAAATAAAATATAAATAAATGAATAAAAATAAATAAGGGACCGGAGAAATGGCTTAGCAGTTAAGGTGTTTGCCTGCGAAGCCAATGGATCCTGGTTCGATTCCCCAGGACCCACGTAAGCCACATGCACAAAGGGCACATGCATCTGGAGTTTGTTTGCAGTGGCTGGAGGCTCTGAGTGCCAATTCTCTCTGTGTCTGCCTCTCGTCTATCTCTCTCTCTGCTGGCAAATAAATAAGTAAAAATTAAAGATAAATAAGTAAATAAATAAAACACTGGGCTAGAGTGAGATCCCACTTAAAAGGCGCCTGCCTTTAATATCCGTGGGTTCCAGGCCAGCCAGAAACTATGTAGTGAATTCCAGATCAGCCTGGGCTAGAGTGACACCCTACCTCGAAAAACCAAAAAAAATAAAGTTAAAAATATTGGAATATAGCTCAGTGGTAGAATGCTTTCCCATTCCCTAACTCTGAATATAAATAGATTAAACCAAGGTAGTCAGAAGAGAAGGATTACAGAAAGTTCTGGGCCCATCTGGGCGATGGAGTGAATTTCAGGTTAGCCTGAGCTAGAGTAAAACCCTGCCACAAGTAGAACACAAGCCGGGTGTGGTGGCCCACGCCTTTAATCCCAGCACTTGGGAGGCAGAGGCAGGAGGATCACCGTAGTTCAAGGAGTGAGAGGCACCTGAGACTACATAGTGAATTCCAGGTCAGCCTGGGTTAGAGTGAGATCCATCCTCGTAAAACAAAATAAAATAAAATAAAATCAAAGGGGGAGGGCTGGAGAAATGGCTCAGCAGTTAAAGCACTTGCCTGCAAAGCCTAAGGAACCCAGATTCCATTTTCCAGTACCCACGTAAAGCCAGATGGACAAAGTGACACATGCATCTGGAGTTTGCAGTGGATGGAGACCCTGATACACCTATTCTCTGTGTCTCTCTACTTGCAAATAAACGAAATAAAAAAAAAAAAAAAAAAAAAAAACCGAGCGGCCGTGGTGGCACACGCCTTTAATCCCAGCACTTGGGAGGCAGAGGGAGGAGGATCGCTGTGAGTTTGAGGCCACCCTGAAACTACAAAGTTAATTCCAGGTCAACCTGGGCCAGAGTGGTGAGACCCTACCTCGAAAAACCAAAAAAAAAAAAAAAAAAAAAAAAAGCATTGGGCCTGTAGAAAGAAGGGAGACCCTACCTTGAAAAAAAAAAAAATTAACAATAATAATAAAAGGCAGAGAAGCAACTAGAACACTTACAAGGCAGAGCAGAGATTTTCTTTTAGTGACCCAGGCCTTGGATGACCCGGAATCTCAAAGCAAGGCCTACAGGGTTGCACACATACAAGGCCCCTCTACGGCCTTGAGACCCCATCCCTCAGCCTCAGCTTCTCCAGGAACCTCTCCCCTCAGCACCCTTGCCTGGGCCTGGGGAGTCTTTCCCCGGTTCACCTTGTGTCCCACCATCTCCCACACAGCCTGCCTACCTGCCTCCCCACACCAGCCCTGCACTCCCCTTACCTGATGTCTGCTCACGAATGGGAAGATGTCAGCGGCTAGGGACGCAGACCTGCAAGCTGAGCCACAAGCTGCTCTAGCAGGAACCTCTGCTGTGACTCCTGCTTTTATCCTGCCAGACAGGAGCTGATGTGAGGCCCCGCCCACACCACACCCAGTTTAGTAGAGTCTCACCCTAGGCCAGGCTGGCCTTGAACTCACAGTGATCCTCCTACCGAGGTCTCTGATGCAGTGCTGGGATTAAAGGCGTGTTCCACCACACCGAGCCCTACAGTTATTTTGTTTGTTTTCTGATGTAGGGTCTCACTGAAGGCCAGGCTGACCTGGAATTCAATATGACCCTCCTACCTAGGTCTGTGATGCACTGCTGGGGTTGAAGGTATGAGCTATCACGCCTGGCCTACAGTATTTTTGTTTTCTGATGTATGGTCTCACTCTATGGAGGCTGACCTGGAACTCACCTCGTCCATCCTCCTACCTCAGCCTCCCAAGTGCTGGGATTAAAGGTTGTATCACCATTGAGCCGGGCGTGGTGGCGCACGCCTTTAATCCCAGCATTTAGGAGGCAGAGGTAGGAGGATTGTCTTGAGTTCAAGACCACCGTGAGACTGAATTCCAGGTCAGCCTAGGCTAGAGCGAAACCCTAACTTGAAAAAAATTTTTTAAAAATTTTAAAAAGGTTGTAAAAAAAAAAAAACGTTGTATCACCGTGCCTGGGTAGCTTACAGTTTTTGTTTATTTGAGAGAAAGACAGAGAAAGAATGGGTGAACCAGGGCCTTCAGCCACTGCAAAGGAACTCCAGACACATGCGCCACCATGTGCATCTGACTTATGTGGCTTCTGGGGAATGGAACAAAGATCCTGTGGCTTTTCAGGCAAACACGTTAACCTCTAAACCATGTCTCCAGCCCGGTTACAGGTTTTTTGAGAGGGTCTCACAATGTAGCCCAGGTTAACCTCGAATTTCTACTCCTTTCCAAAACTTCCAACTCTCATGTGCTGGGATTATAAGCATTTGTCCCACCCCGACATCCACCACCACCCTTCACTGTTTTGTCTCATTCAGAGGGAAAGGTGTGCCAATGTAGCCCAGGCTGACCCAGAACTCTAGATCCTTCTGCCAAAGCCGCTCAAGTGTGGGTTGGGATTACCGGCTGCAGATTCTAGGTCTGCCTGTTGTGCCCAGATCCTGGGGTCCCCAAAGACCACCTAGAGAGTCAGACGCGTATGCAACTGCAAAGAGCTTTATTTTGGGCTTAAGCTCAGTCTCCAGACTTTACCAACACAGTGGATCCATTGAAGAGCCCCAAGCTGAGTTTGGGGGAAGCTTTTATTGGGCTCAAACAAAGAGAAGGGGAATTTCTAACATGAATGGTTGACATTTAGCAAGACTATACATGTTACAAGCTGATTGCCATTATACAACAGCTGAGGAACGTTAAGCAAACTTATCTATAGCTACAGAGCCACAGGAATGTATAACATTTATTTGGCTTTGTCTAATTGGCCCGTTAGGGGGTTATTTGGGGATAGTGTGGTTTTTCCAGTAACTGCAAAGTGCTGTGTCACTAAACTGCAGGGAAACAGAAACTTAGGCCTATTAACATTTTTAATGCCCGTCATGGCGTCACTTTGGTTCAGGCTCATCACTGCCCTTCTAGAATCTTCTCCTGGGTCCTCTCTCACTTTTCCCTCTTTGGGGCTGGGGTGCAGCTCAGTGGTAGAGCATTGGGTTGTCTTTTTTTTAATACATTTTATTTTTATTTATTTATTAGAGAGAGAGAGAAAGAGGGAAAGAGACTGGTAGAGACAGAGAAAATGGGCATGCCAGGGCATCCACGCACTGCAAATGAACTTCAGGCCTCTGTGCCACCTTGTGCATCTGGCTTATGTTGGTCCTGGGAACAGAACTTGGGTACTTTTGGCTTTGCAGGCAAGTGCCTTAATTGGTAAGCTATTCCCCAGTCCTCTGGCACTGAGTTTCAAAAGTGGGTCTCTAACCAAATCTCTTTAAATCTCTTACCTGCAGCCAGGCATGGTAGCACATGCCTTTAAGACCAGCACTCAGGAGTCTAAGGTAGGAGGATCACTGTGAACTTAATGCTATGGGGCCTGAGACTATATAGTGAATTCCGGGCCAGCCTGGGCTAGTGGGAGACACTACCTCAAAAAACAAAAAGCAAACAAACAAAAATCTCTTACCTGGCCCTGTAGGGAAGGGGCTGGGGACTCCAGCTCCATTCTGCTGCAGCACACCCTGCATGTAAGGCTGGATAGTGTGGTTGCCAGTGACACACGGGTTCATTTCTGAAGATTTTTTTTTTCAGGCTGGAAGACAGTTTCAGTACAGGACAGTCACATAGGGTCCTATAAATGGATGCTATGATGTAGCCATATTCTCCTTAACACTCTAGGCAGACATCTGGCTGCATCTTTTGCCTCTACAAGACCCAGGGTTCCTGGCTTCCATCTGGAAACCACATATGAACAACTATCCCAGACCTGGGTGGCAGGTGTTGTTTTGTTTTGTTTTGTTTTGTTTTGTTTTTTGAGGTAGGGTCTCACTCTGGCCCAGGCTGATCTGGAATTAACTATGTAGTTTCAGGGTGGCCTCCAATTCACGGCAATCCTCCTACCTCTGCCTCCGAAGTGCTGGGATTAAAGGCATGCCCCTGTGACTTCCAGGCCAGCCTTGGACTACAGAGTGAGTTTCAGATCAACCTGAGCTAGAGTGAGACTCTACCTGGAAAAACAAAAACAAAACAAAAAACCGCCCAGAGACAGGTTGGGGTCAGGGGTTTGACTGAAGCCTGTGATCCCACCACTTGGGAGTTGGAAACACAAAGGTGACACACCCTCAAATGCTCCTCCACTGAGGGCCACCAGCCTTAAAGAGGCCTGGGCCAGTGTGAGACCTTGTCTAAAAACCATGGTGATTCTCTTCCCGCCTGGCTTTCAAATAAATAAAAATATTTGTTACAGGATGGAGGGCTGGAGAAATGTCTCAGCAGTTAAAAGTATTTGCTTGCAAAGCCTAAGGAAACCAGGTTCTAATTCCTATACCCACACAAAGCCAGATGAACAAACTGTCACATGCATCTGAAGTTTGTAGTGGCTGGAGACCCTGGCACACCCATTCTCTATGACTCTCTGCTTGCAAATAAATGAAAATATTTTCAGAAAAAGCATGGGGCTTGTGGATAGGTGGGGGAACCAGAATGAAAGTTTGGTTTATAGAAAGTATTTAGGATTAACAAACAAAAGGTCCATAAACTGAAAAAAATGATTAAATAAAATAATACATGGGGCTGAAGAGATTGCATAGTGATTAAGGCACTTGCCTTTGAAGGCAAGTAGTTTGTTTGCAGTGGCTAGAGGACCTGATGTGCCCATTCTCTCTATCTGCCTTTTTATCCCACTTTCAAATAAATAAAATATTTTAAAAAAAAAATAAAAAAGACTGGAGAGATGTCTTAGTGGTTAAGGTGCTTGCCTGAAAGCCAAAGGACCCAGGTTCAACTCCCCAGGACCCTCCTAAGCCTGATGCACAAGGGGGTGCATGCATCTGGAGTTCTTTTGCAGTGGTTGGAGGCCCTGGCCTCCCCATTCTCTCTCTCTCTCTCTACCTGCCATTTCTGTATTTGTCTATCAATAAATACATAAAAATAAAATATATATAACAAATAAAAATAAATAAGGGACCGGAGAAATGGCTTAGCAGTTAAGGGGTTTGCCTGCGAAGCCAGTGGATCCTGGTTCGATTCCCCAGGACCCACGTAAGCCACATGCACAAAGGGCACATGCATCTGGAGTTCGTTTGCAGTGGCTAGAGGCTCTGAGTGCCAATTCTCTCTGTGTCTGCCCCTCTTCTATCTCTCTCTCTGCTGGCAAATAAATAAGTAAAAATTAAAGATAAATAAGTAAATAAATAAAACACTGGGCTAGGGTGAGATCCCACTTAAAAGGTGCCTGCCTTTAATCCCAGCACCCGGGATGCAGAGGTAGGAGGATCTCCATGAGTTCCAGGTCAGCCAGAAACTACATAGTGAATTCCAGATCAGCCTGGGCTAGAGTGACACCCTACCTCGAAAAATCAAATAAAATAAAGTAAAAAACATTGGAATATAGCTCAGTGGTAGAATGCTTTCCCATTCCCCTAACCCTGAATATAAATAGATTAAACCAAGGTAGTCAGACGAGAAGGATTACAGAAAGTTCTGGGCCCATCTGGGATATAGAGTGAATTTCAGGTTAGCCTGAGCTAGAGTAAAACCCTGCCACAAGTAGAACACAAGCCGGGCGTGGTATCCCACGCCTTTAATCCCAGCACTTGGGAGGCAGAGGTAGGAGGATCACCTTAGTTCAAGGAGTGAGAGGCACCTGAGACTACATAGTGAATTCCAGGTCAGCCTGGGTTAGAGTGAGACCCATCCTCGTAAAACCAAAAAATAAAAAATATAATAATAAAATAAAATAAAAGAGGGATGGCTGGAGAAATGGCTCAGCAGTTAAAGCACTTGCCCGCAAAGCCTAAGGAACCCAGATTCCATTTCCCAGTACCCATATAAAGCCAGATGGAAAAAGTGTCACATGCATCTGGAGTGTGCAGTGGATGGAGACCCTGACACACCCATTCTCTGTGTCTCTCTGCTTGCAAATAAATGAAAATGTTTTTTTTTTAATTTTTATTTATTTTTTATTTTTTAATTTATTTTTGGAGAGAGAGACAGAGAGAGATAGACAGAGGGAGAGGGAGACAGAGATGGGCGCGCCAGCAGTCTCTCAGCTGGTGTGAACGAAATCTAGATGCGTGCGCCCCCTTGTGGTCAAGTGTGGCATTGTGCCCTTGCCTCACTTTGCATCTGGCTAAACGTGGGACCTGGAGATTGGAACCGCTGGGCATTGGGACCAGCGTTCTTAGGCTTAGCAGGTAGGCGCCTTAGCCGCTAAGCCATCTCTCCAGCCCTAAACGAAAATATTAAAAAAAAAAAAAAAAACATTGGGCCTGTAGATAGAAGGGAGACCCTACCTCAAAAAACAAAAAAAAATTAATAATAATAATAAAAGGCAGAGAAGCAACTAAACACTTACAAGGCAGATCAGAGATTTTCTTTCAGCGACCCAGGCCTTGGCTGACCCAGGAATCTCAAAGCAAGGCCTACAGGGTTGTACGTATACAAGGCCCCTCTACGGCCTTGAGAACCCATCCCTCAGCCTCAGCTTCTCCAGGAACCTCTCCCCTCAGCACCCTTGCCTGGGCCTGGGGAGTCTTTCCCCTGGTTCACCTTGTGTCCCACCATCTCCCAATCAGCCTGCCTACCTGCCTCCCCACACCAGCCCTGCACTCCCCTTACCTGATGTCTGCTCACGAATGGGAAGATGTCAGCGGCTAGGGATGCAGACCTGCAAACTGAGCTACAAGCTTCTCTAACAGGATCCTCTGCTGTGACTCCTGCTTTTATCTTGCCAGAAAGGGGCTGGTATGAGGCCCTGCCCACACCACACCCAGCTTAGTAGAGTCTCACCTTAGGCCAGGCTGGCCTTGAACTCACAGTGATCCTCCTATCTAGGTCTCTGATGCAGTGCTGGGATTAAAGGCGTGTGCTACCATACCGAACCCTACAGTTGTTTTGTGTGTTTTCTGATGTAGGGTCTCACTGAAGGCCAGGCTGACCTGGAATTCAATATGACCCTCCAACCTAGGTCTGTTGCACTGCTGGGGTTGAAGGTGTGAGCTATCACGCCTGGCCTACAGTATTTTTGTTTTCTGATGCACGGTCTCACTCTATGGAGGCTGACCTGGAACTTAACCCGTGGATCCTCCTACCTCAGCCTCCCAAGTGCTGGGATTAAAGGTTGTATCACCCTTGAGCCGGGCGTGGTGGCGCACGCCTTTAATCCCAGCTTTTAGGAGGCAGAGGTAGGAGGATTGTCTTGAGTTCAAGGCCACCCTGAGACTGAATTACAGGTCAGCCTAGGCTAGAGTGAAACCCTAACTTGAAAAAAATTTTTTTTTAATTTTAAAAAGGTTGTGAAAAAAAAAAAAAAAAGTTGTATCACTGTGCCTGGGTAGCTTACAGTTTTTGTTTATTTGAGAGAAAGACAGAGAAAGAATGGGTGAATCAGGGCCTTCAGCTGCTGCAGAGGAACTCCAGACACATGCGCCACCATGTGCATCTGACTTATGTGGCTTCTGGGGAATGGAACAAAGGTCCTTTGGCTTTTCAGGCAAACACGTTAACCTCTAAACCATGTCTCCAGCCCGGGTACAGGTTTTTTGAGAGGGTCTCACAATGTAGCCCAGGTTAACCTCGAATTTCTACTCCTTTCCAAAACTTCCAACTCTCATGTGCTGGGATTATAAGCATTTGTCCCACCCTGACATCCACCACCACCCTTCACTGTTTTGTCTCATTCAGAGGGAAGGTGTGCCAGTGTAGCCCAGGCTGACCCAGAACTCTAGATCCTTCTGCCAAAGCTACTCAAGTTTAGACTGGGATTACCAGCTGCAGATTCTAGGTCTGCCTGTTGTGCCCAGATCCTGGGGTCCCCAAAGACCACCTAGAGAGTCAGACACATATGCAACTGCAAAGAGCTTTATTTTGGGCTTAAGCTCGGGCTCCAGACTTTACCAACACAGTGGGTCCATCGAAGAGCCCCAAGCTGCGTTTGGGGGAAGCTTTTATTGGGTTCAAACAAAGAGAAGGGGAATTTCTAACATGAATGGTTGACATTTAGCAAGGCTATACATGTTACAAGCTGATTGCCATTATACAACAGCTGAGGAACGTTAAGCAAACTTATCTATAGCTACAGAGCCACAGGAATGTATAACATTTATTTGGCTTTGTCTAATTGGCCCATTAGGGGGTTATTTGGGGATAGTGTGGTTTTTCCAGTAACTGCAAAGTGCTGTGTCACTAAACTGCAGGGAAACAGAAACTTAGGCCTATTAACATTTTTAAAGCCTGTCATGGTGTCACTTTGGTTCAGGCTCATCACTGCCCTTCTAGAATCTTCTCCTGGGTCCTCTCTCACTTTTCCCTCTTTGGGGCTGGGGTGCAGCTCAGTGGTAGAGCATTGGGTTGTCTTTTTTAAAATACATTTTATTTTTATTTATTTATTAGAGAGAGAGAAAGAGGGAAAGAGACTCGTAGAGAGAGATAAAATGGGCATGCCAGGGCATCCAACCATTGTAAATGAACTTCAGGCCTCTGTGCCACCTTGTGCATCTGGCTTATGTTGGTCCTGGGGAACAGAACTTGGGTACTTTGGCTTTGCAGGCAAGTGCCTTAATTGGTAAGCTATCTCTCCAGCCTTTTTAAAAAATAGTTTCTGCTTTTTAAAAAAATATTTTTTTAAGCTGGGCATGGTGGCATATGCCTTTAATCCCAGCACTTGGGAGGCAGAGGTAGGAGGTTTGCTGTGAGTTTGAGGCCACCCTGAGACTCCATAGTGAATTCCAGGTCAGCCTGGGCTAGAGCGAAACCCTACCTCAAATAAAATATTTTTATATATATTTTTTAAATTTTTATTTATTAGACAGAGAGAAAGAGAGAGTGAGAGAGAATGGGCATGTCAAGGCCTCCAGCCACTGAAAACTAACTCCAGATACAAATGCCACCTTGTGCATCTGGCTTAAGTGGGTCCTGGGGAATTGAACCTTTGGCTTTACAGGAAAGTGCCTTTGCTGCTAAGCCAGCCATCCAGGCCACAGTGGGGGTTTTATGTCTGCAGTGCAATATTAGGTTATATCATCAGCAAGGCTGAAAGGCATACTTCAAAGAATTTAGGCTGGCCAGGTTTGGTGGGAACACTTTTAATTCCAGCACTGGGAAGGCAAGGGAAGGAAGACCTTTGTGAGTTCGAGGCCAACCTGGAATACAGATGAGTTCCAAGTCAGCCTGGAGTGAAACCCTACCTCAAAACCAATCACAAAAACATGGTGAGATTGTGCAGGTTAGATCCACATTACTCTTGGGACTCAGTAAAGCAGCCTGCTGAGTTGCTCATGCCTATAATCTCAACATGTGATAGGCTGGGCCACAGAGTGAGACTCCCATCTTCAAAAGTCAAAATGAGGGCCTCTGCCCATTGCCCACCTGTGAGATACGAGAATGAAACAAACTTCTCAGAATAGTCCTGGTGAAGAGCCATGTCATGAGGTAGAAATGGAAGGATTAACAGGGAGGGTACCTGTTTCTCTAGTCCAGGTGGCAGTTGGGACTGTGAGAATCATGAGAGTCAGTTGAGGAAATCTCCTTTAACTTGGGGGTAAAATGGGGCTCAGGAAACAAGTTGTGACTGTGTTTGTTTAGGGGGTCATTGGAGTATGAACTCGGGCCTTCACCATCTCAGGGAGTTCTTACAACTAATGGTTTGCACGCTCATGATTCCGATGTTCAAATTTTGGATTGTGATCGAGCCTTACACAGTTGTTCCCCAAATTTTACAACTAAGAGAACTGGTGACAGTGACGCTTGTGGGAAAGCCTTCCATCCTTCCGTGGAAGTTACTCAACCTACGAAAAACAAGTGAGGGACAAACCATATAAATACTCAGAAAGTCTTCAATCTTGTAGTCATTTTACTGTTCCCCTTTGTGACAAAAAAATAATGAAAAGAAGCAAGAAACTTTATAAAGGTAAGGACTTTGGGGACATGTTTGCCCTGAGCTCATCTCTTTGTTTTTAGGGTTTTTTTTTTGTTGTTGTTGTTGTGTTTTGTTTTGTTTTTCAAGATAGAGTCTCACTCTAGTCCTGGCTGACCTGGAATTCACTATGTAGTCTCAGGGTGGCCTTGAACTCACAGCAATCCTCCAACTTCTGCCTCCTGAGTGCTGGGATTAAAGGCGTGCGCCACCACACCTGGCTATGAGCTCATCTCTTAATGAAAACAGAAGTCACCTCATTGAGAGACTGTATAAATGTCCTGAATGTGGGAAATGTTTCAAACGCAACTCTTCTCTTGTTTTGATTCACTGAACTCACACTGGAGAGAAACCGTATACCTGTAATGAGTGTGGAAACTCGTTCTCCAAGAACTACCACCTGATTGTGCACAAAGGATCCATACAGGAGAGAAGCCCTACAAATGCCCTAAGTGTGAGAACGCTTTCAGTGACGGATCAGCTATGACACAGCGCCAGAGGCTTCACACAGGAGAAAAGCCTGAAGAATGTCCAGAATGTGGAAAAACTTTCACCCAAAATTCTTCCCTGATTTTGCATCAAAGAACTCACACAGGTGAGAAACCAAACACATGTAATGAGCGTGGCAAGCCTTTCACTGACTCTCTCACCTTACGGTGCATCTCAGAATCCACACTGCTGAGAAGCCATATGAACGCAGCAAATGTGGAAAGGCTTTTCGAGACGGCTCATACGTCACCCAGCACGAGAGGACCCACAGGGGGAGAAGCTTTTGAATGTGCAGAGTGTGGGAAATCCTTTAATGGCAGCTCTCACCTCATTGTGCATCAAAAAATCCATTCTGGGGAGAAGCCCTGTGAATGCAAAGAGTGTGGAAAACTTCCATTGCGAGTGTGTATCTCATCAGCACCAGAGGATTCATACTGGAGAGAAGCCCTATGGCTGTAACCAGTGTCATAAGCTTTTCAGGAACATTGCTGGACTCATCCGGCACCAGAGGACTCATACTGGTGAGCAGCCTTATGAGTGTAATCAGTGTGGAAAAGCTTTCAGGGACAGCGCCTGCATAACTAAGCATCAGAGAATTCACACTAAGGAGACTCCGTACCAGTGTCTGGAGTGTGGAAAGTCCTATAAGCAGAACTCTCACCTTGTAGTACACCAGAGACTCCATAAAAGGGAGAGCCCCAGCCAGTGTCCTCAGTGCAGAAAGATCTTAGAAGGAACTCTGCCCTTGTCCTACATTATAAAACACACCTAAAAGAACAACCCATGGAAGCGTAATGACCTTGGGCCACGCTCTTCTCCCCGCCTCCTTCAGAAATGTGCAAAGAAGATGTCTCTTCAGATGTGACTCTATCTTTATCAATAGAAAATAATCTTTTGTCAAGGGAATTGTGTCGGGAGCCATTTGCTTGAACACCTGTTTATTCATGATGGCCTGTGTACATTTTTACAGTGGGCTAATGATAAGCAGGATATCTTGCCAAGCATAAGATTAAAGACCTGCTGAGGCTCTGGGAACTGAGAATGGAGTATCTTTTGACCTTGAGGCCAATATTTGACTGTTCATTGATTCATGCTGAAGGACGTGGCTCTCTTAAGAAATCCTGTGAAAATGTTATGATTGTTTTGATTGCATTTCCTGTACTCTGAGAAGAGGTATAAAAAAAGCTATTCAAAATAAAGTCGGGGCATCAGTATTTACTGACACCCCTCCCGAGGTGATCTTTTCTCTCTAGTCTTTTTTTCTTAATCCTCACTCCTCACTCAGGTACTGTTCGATTGATTAACATGAAGCATTCCATAACCTCATGAAATCTATTACTTGGGAACTCCTGAATAGAACATTGAAGGATATGATGGGAAAGGTGTCAGGGATGACGCAGCCGATGTCTAGAACATACACTGGAATAAAACATGAGAATGTGAGGAAGATATTTTTTTAAAAAAGTAAAAATGAGGAAGAGAAAGAAAGAGGAGGGAAGGAGGAAGACAGGAAAGGAAAAGTAAAAACATTATGTCAACTGTATTACCCCGTGTCTGTACAAAGCTTCATGTCTTCAACCCATGTCTCTTCCCTTAGAACAAAGACAGGAGAATCAGGATGCTGAAAATTGTATTGTGGGAAGGGAACTGTAGAGAGTATTAACTATATTATTTCTTAAACTGAATTTTTTGTTTGTTTGTTTTTCAAGGTAAGGTCTTGCTCTAGCCCAGGCTGACCTGGAATTCACTCTGTATTCTCAGGGTGGCCTCGAACTCACAGAGATCCTCCTACCACTGCCACCTGAGTGCTGGATTAAAGGTGTGCACCACCACGCCTGGCTAACATTTTATTTATTTATTTGCAAGCAGAGAGAGAGAGAGAGAGAGAGACAGAGAGATTATGGGCACACCAGGGCCTCTAGCCACTGCAAACCAAGTCCAGATGCATGTGCCCCTTGTGCATCTGGCTTACATGGGTCCTGTAGAATGGAACTGGGATCCTTTGGCTTCACAGGCAAATGCTTTAACCACTAAGGCATTTCTCCAGCCTAACATTATTGCTTTAAAAAAAAATTTAGCTGGGCATGGTGAGAGAGAAAGGAAGCAGAGAGAATGGATATGCTGGGACCTCAGTGTAAACTCCAGATGCATGTGCCACTTTATGCATCTGGCTTTCTGTGGGTACTGGGAGGGGAACCTAGGTTAGGGTTTGCAGGCAAGAGCCTTAACTGCTGAGCCATCTATCTCTCCAGCATGGATTTTTTTGTTTTGTTTTGTTTTGTTTTTCCTGGTAGGGTCTCACTCTAGCCCAGGCTGACCTGGAATTCACTATGTAGTCTCAGGGTGGCCTTGAACTCATGGCGATTCTCCCACCTCTGCCTCCTGAGTGCTGAGATTAAAGCTGTACACTACCTCACCCGGCTCAGCATGGAATTTTTTACTCATACTTCCCCATGTATGTTAGACTGGGACTGATGTCCTAGGCTCTGGTGGTCTTCCTGCCTCAGCCTCCTAAGTATCCTGGACTACAGTCAAAAATGCAAATTTTATCTATTTATTTATTTAGAGACAGGATGTCATGTAGCTCAGGCTGGCCTGGAACTCTCTATACAGCTGAAGCTGACCTTGAACTCCTGATCCTCCTACCTCAACCTCCCAAGTGCTGGGATTTAAGGTGTGTTTCACCACACCTTAATCTCTAAACACAGATTCTTTATTAGCAAAAATAGTTTTTGAGCTGGACATGGTGGCATACACCTTTAATCCCTGCACTTGGGAGGCAGAGGTAGGAAGAATGCTGTGAGTTCAAGGCCACCCTGATAGTATATAGTGAATTCCAAATCAGCCTGGGCTACAGAGAGTCCCTACCCCAAAAATCAAAAATCAAAAAGAAAAATGTTTTGAGCCATACATGGTGGCACATGCCTGTAAGCCTACCACTGGTGATGTTGAAGCAGGTGGTCAGTTTGAGGCCAGCCTCAGTTACCTAATGAGACTCTGTTTCAAAAATAAACCTTCTCAGGCTGGAGAGATTGCTCAGCAGTTAAATTCCTTGCCTTCAAGCCTAATGATCTTGGTTCGATTCCTTGAAACCCACATAAAGTAAGATGCATAAAGTGGCACGTGCATCTAGAATTCATGTGCAGCAACTAGAGGCCCTGGCACACCCATTCTTTCTGCCTGTCTCTCGCTTCTCTGTGTTTGCTTATGAAGTAAATAAAAATATTTAGGGCTGGAGAGATGGCTTATTGGTTATATATATCTCCTGGGTCCTTTCCCAGTTTTCCCTCTTTGGGGCTTGGGTGAGCTCAATGGTAGAGCACTGGGTCTTCTTTTTAAATAGTTTTTGCTTTTTATTTAGTTTATTTTTTTTTATTGACAACTTCCTTAATTGTAGACAAGATCCCATGATACTTCAGTTTCAGGGCTGAGCACTCCTCTGTGCCTTCTTCTCAGCACCATGGTGACTTCTGTGTCACCCCAAGGTCACCATCATCTGAAAAGCCAAACCAAAAGTGAGAGTAGCATTAATATATGGGTATGGACATTAACAGAAGTGCTCATTGGGCAGTTTGGTGAACATAGTATATACATTTAACCAGACACCAGCAGACATTTCACCCCTAGGTCTCATGACTACCCCTGTCATAGGTTTTCAGTATCAGGGATGTATTCCCTCCCATGGAGCTGGCCTCGAGTCCAATTAGAGAGCAGTTGGTTTCCCCCATAACAGACATGCCAGTATTCCACCCATTGGCTCATTTGGCCTGGGTGGCCAAATTTAAGGCTTTCAGTGTTCACTGTTGAGTATCTTCATTGGTGGTTTCTCTCTCTCCCATTGAACTGCATGCAGCATAGCTTTTTCCAGCTTCTGTCAGCTGGTCCACATGGAGGAGGCTTTCAGCTCAGCTCCAGCAGGATTTCTCAGTGAACTTGCCACCCAAGTGTGTGGAGTCTCAGCAATAGGGTCTTACCATTTATTCCTGGTGGAAACCAAGGGCCTCGGCAATGGCCTATAATGTTTTGGGGGTATCTGTAACCTCCCTGGCCAAAAACTCAATGGAAGGTATCGCATCCCTGGGGTGAGACATCGAATCTACCTCCCTTGACTTGGTTCATATGAAGTTTAACATTTGAATTGTGGCCATTCATTTAGTTGTAATTCTTAGAGTAAGAAAATTTGGGTTTATACATTACAACTGTTTTTAAAGTCACTCATGGAAAATTAACTGCCATTTGTAATATGATATTACTCTCATGGAAAAGTATTCCCTTAGAATCATTGGCACTCCACATGGACTATGTAGAACCCATGTTCTTTCTAAGAAGGAGATCTGTCATCAAGCCCCGTTCTCCTTCATCATCTGGAAGCTCATGTTTGTCTTCTAATAACCAAATTGTGCCATGTCAGGTGGCATGATTATTCTAATGCTTGCTGTGGGGAAATTAGTCATTAATCAAACTCGGTCTTTTTCTTATTTTTTTATTTTTATTTTATTTGAGAGCAGAGAGAGAGGGAGGGCACACCAGGGCCTCCAGCCACTGCAAACGAACTCTAGATGCATGCACCCCCTTGTGCACCTGGCTTACATGGGTACTGGGGAATCGAGCCTCAACCCGGGGTCCTTAGGCTTCACAGGCAAGCGATTAACCACTAAGCCATTTCTCCAGACCCCTTTTTCTTGTTTTATTGCATTCAAGAGTAAAATAAGATGCTTCAAAAGGAAGAAGCTGCATATTCTCCTGACACTAGTATTTAGACTCTATTCGCTTCCTCGGGTGCTGTTAGAGCATTCTTTTTTTTTTTTTTTTTTTTTTTTTTCGAGGTAGGGTCTCACTCTGGTCCAGGCTGACCTGGAATTAGTCTCAGGGTAGCCTCAAACTCATGGTGATCCTCCTACCTCTGCCTCCCAAGTGCTGGGATTAAAGGTGTGTGCCACCACGCCCTGCTAGAGCATTCTTTAAGTCAGTGACAGAATGATGAGGACAGAGTCAGCCAATCATTTGATTTGATTTTATATCTTCTGCTGAAATTTATACAAGATTGTTTTATGTTTACTATACAGTTGGCAATTGTTAAGAACATTTCCGTCTAAACCATATTTTCACCCACCAAGTCTTGAAGGCATTTACAATTTTTTTTTTTTTTTGAGGTAGTGTCTTGCTTTAGCCTAGGCTGACCTAGAATTCACTTATGTAGTCTCAGGATGGCCTCAAACTCTCAGCGATCTTCCTACCTCTGCCTTCCAGTGCTGGGATTAAAGATGTGTACCACCATGTCTGGTGCATTTATGATTATTTATGCCAGAATGTTGTCTTGGAAACTGGCAATGAGCATGTACCTGGTGCTTAACATGTATGTATGTATATATGTACACATGTATGTATGTATTTTATGTGTGCATTTCCATATATGTATACATATAAACCAGTATGTTAAACTTGGGGAAAAAAGCAAAAACTCAAATGATTGGACTTCTATGTAAGTAAGAATAAAACTCAGTAGCAGAAGCTAGTAAGCTAGAAAGGGGATATAAAGGGAAGAGAAAGGGAGGGGGACTTAATAGGATGGTATTGTATGTATGAAAGTAGAAGAACAGATTAATGGAGGTGAAAAGGCCTAAGTGAGGTCAGGAGAAGAGACTGAGTGAAGGAAAGGTGGAGGGAGGGCTAATCAAAACCCAAGAGGATATAAATAAGTCATATGGAAACCTATTTTTTCTGGACAATGCAACACTCAGAAGCAATAGATTGTTAATAGAAAATTTTCAGTGCCAGGGATGGGATGCCTTCCAGTGGTTTGTTGGCCAGGGAGGTCACAGATACCCACAAAACATTACAGGTCATTGCCGAGGCCCTTGGTTTCCCACCAGGAAGAGATGATAAGATCCTATTGCTGAAGACTCCATATACATGGGCTGCATGTGCCACTTTATGCATCTTACTTTATGTGGGTATCAAGGAATCAAACCAAGATCATTAGGCTTGAAGGCAGGGAATTTAACTGCTGAGCAATCTCTCCAGCCTGAGAAGGTTTATTTTTGAAACAGAGTCTCATTAGGTAACTGAGGCTGGCCTCAAACTGACCACCTGCATCAACATCACCAGTGGTAGGCTCACAGGCATGGGCCACCATGCATGGCTCAAAACCTTTTTCTTTTTGATTTTTGATTTTTGGGGTAGGGTCTCTCTGTAGCCCAGGCTGATTTGGAATTCACTATATACTATCAGGGTGGCCTTGAACTCACAGCATTCCTCCTACCTCTGCCTCCCAAATGCAGGGATTAAAGGTGTATGCCACCATGTCCAGCTCAAAAACTATTTTTGCTAATATAGAATCTGTGTTTAGAGATTAAGGTGTGGTGAAACACACCTTAAATCCCAGCACTTGGGAGGTTGAGGTAGGAGGATCAGGAGTTCAAGGTCAGCTTCAGCTGTATCGAGAGCTCCAGGCCAGCCTGAGCTAAATGACATCCTGTCTCTAAATAAATAAATAGATAAAATTTGTATTTTTGACTGTAGTCCAGGGTACTTGGGAGGCTGAGGCAGGAAGACCACCAGAGCCTAGGATGTCAGTCCCAGTCTAACACACATGGGGAAGCATAAGTAAAAAATTCCATGCTGAGCAGGGTGAGGTAGTGTACAGCTTTAATCTCAGCACTCAGGAGGAAGAGGTAGGAGAATCGCCATGAGTTTGAGGCCACCATGAGACTACATAGTGAATTCCAGGTCAGCCTGGGCTAGAGTGAGACCCTACCAGGAAAAACAAAACAAAAAAAAATCCATGCTGGAGAGATGGCTCAGCAGTTAAGGCTCTTGCCTGCAAACCCTAACCTAGGTTCCCCTCCCAGTACCCACATAAAGCCAGATGCATAAAGTGGCACATGCATCCGGAGTTTGTATCGATTGGAGGCTCCAGCATGCCCATTCTCTTTGTGTCCCTTCTCTCTCTCTACTTGTAAATAAATAATTTTTTTTTTTTTTTTTTTTTGGTTTTCAAGGTAGAGTCTCAGTGAAGGGTGGTGGTGGATGTTGTGGTGGGACAAATGCTTATTATCCCAGCACATGAAAGCTAGAAGATTTTTTATTTTATTTTATTTATTTATTTTTATTTGAGGTAGGGTCTCACTCTAGCCAGGCTGACCTGGAATTCACTGTCTAGTCTCAGGGTGGCCTTGAACTCTCAGCAATCCTCCTACCTCTGCCTCCCAAGTGCTGGGATTAAAGGCGTGTGTCACCACACCTGGATTGCCTTTAATCCCAGCACTGCCTCAGAGACCTCGGTAGGAGGATCACTGTGAGTTCAAGGCCAGCCTGGCCTAGGGTGAGACTCTACTAAGCTGGGCGTGGTGTGGGCGGGGCCTCACATCAGCTCCTGTCTGGCAGGATAAAAGCAGGAGTCACAGCAGAGGGTCCTGCTAGAGCAGCTTGTGGCTCAGTTTGCAGGTCTGCGTCCCCAGCTGCTGACATCTTCCCATTCGTGAGCAGACATCAGGTAAGGGGAGTGCAGGGCTGGCGTGGGGAGGCAGGTAGGCAGGCTGTGTGGGAGATGGTGGGACACAAGGTGAACCAGGGGAAAGACTCCCCAGGCCCAGGCAAGGGTGCTGGGAGGGGAGAGGTTCCTGGAGAAGCTGAGGCTGAGGGATGGGTTCTCAAGGCCGTAGAGGGGCCTTGTATGTGTGCAACCCTGTAGGCCTTGCTTTGAGATTCCTGGTCAGCCAAGGCCTGGGTTGCTGGAGGAAAATCTCTGCTCTGCCTTGTAAGTATTCTAGTTGTTTCTCTGTCTTTTATTATTTATTTATTTATATGTTTTGTTTTCTGAGGTAGGGTTTCACTCTAGCCCAGATTCACCTGGAACTCACTATGTAGTCTCAGGGTGGCCTGGAACTCATGGCGATCCTCCTGCCTCTTCCTCCCGAGTGCTGGGATCAAAGGTGTGCGCCACCACACCGGCTCTTCTGCTTTCATTATTAATTATTATTATTTATGCTTCTTTTGGTTTTTACGTGTTTGTGAGCATGTGTACACAAGGGTTTCTTGTCCCTGCTGAAGAACTCCAGATGCTGTGGCCTCTTTTGTTGTTCAGACTTAGGTGGGTGGTGGGAGTTGAAGTGCTGTTGGCAGCTTTTGAGAGCAAATGTCTTCAAGTGCTGAGCCATCTCTCTAGCCCCCCACCCGGCCTTTTTTTTTTTTTTTTTTTTTTTTTAGGTAGGGTCTCTCTAGCCCAGGCTAACCTGGAATGTGGCCTTTATCTCATGGAGATCTTCCTACCTCTACCTCGTAAGTGCTGGGATTAAAGGCGTGTGCCACCATTCCCAGCATTATGTCCTTATTTTGATTTTATTTTTAATATATATATTTATTTATTTGTTTATAATTTACCGAGGTAGGGTTTCACTCTAGTCCAGGCTGACCTGGAATTCACTATGTAGGTTCAGGGTGGATTTGAACTCCTGGTGATCCTCCTACCTCTGCCTCCCAAGTGCTGGGAATAAAGGTGTGGGCCACCATGCCCGGCTCTATTTTTTTATTTTTATTTTTATTTATTTATTTATTTATTTATTTATTTATTTATTTTTGGTTTTTCCATGTAGGGTCTCATTCTAGGCCAGGCTGAACTGGAATTCACTGTATTCTCAGGGTGGCCTTGAACTCATGGTGATCCTCCTACCTCTGCCTCCCAAGTGCTGGGATTAAAGGTGTGGGCCACCACGCCCGGCTCTATTTTTAATTTTTAGTTTTTGGTTTTTTGAGGTAGGGTCTCACTCTAACCTTGGCTGACTTGGAGTTCATTCTGTATTCTCCGGGTGGTCTCAAACTCAAGGTGATCCACCCACCTCTGCCTCCCGAGTGCACCATCATGCCTTGGTTTTTTTTTTTTTTTTTTTTTTTTTGGTTTTCGAGGTAGGGTCTCTCACTCTGGCCCAGACTGACCTGGAATTAACTATGTAGTCTCAGGGTGGCTTTGAACTCACGATGATCTCCTACCTCTGCCTCCCGAGTGCTGGGATTAAAGGTGTGTGCCACCACGCCCGGCTTGTGTTATGTTTTTTGAGGCAGGGTTTCACTCTAGCTCAGACTGATCTGAAATTCACCCTGTGGTCGATATGGATATAGAACTTTTTGCAATCTTTCTAGTCTGAACACCTTGGTTTAATGATGTTCAGGGTGAGGGTAATGGGCAAGCATTCTACCCCTGAGCTAAATTCCAATGTTTTTATTTATATTTTTATGTTTTGCTTTTTTGAGGTAGGGTCTCACTCTAGCCCATGCTAATCTGGAATTCATAAGTAGTCCCTGGCTGGCCTGGAACTCTCAGAGATAGATCCTCCTACCTCTATATCCCCAGTACTGGGAATAAAGGCATGTGCTGTCACACCCGGCTCTTTTTTTTTTTTAAGAGAGACAGATAAATAGAGAGAATGGGCGTGCAGAAGGCCTCTCAGCTGATGTGAATGAACTCCAGACAGGTTTGCCCACTTTTCGGGAAGTGCAGCATTGCACCCTTGCATCACTTTTTGAGTCTGGCTAAACATGGGACCTGGAGATTGGAACCACCCTTCTTAGGCTTGGCAGACAGGCGCCTTAACTGCCAAGCCATCTCTCCAGCCCCTGGCTCTATTTTTATTTTCTGGTTTTTCAAGGTAGAATCTCACTCTAGCCTGTCATTGGTAGCCTCAAACACACAGCAGTTCTCCTGCCTCTGCCTCTTAAACGTTGGGTTTAAAGGCATGTACTGCCACACCTGGTTTATTTTTTTTAAAATATTTTATTTATTTATTTGAGAGAGTGGGGTTAAGAGGCAGACAGATGGAGAGAATGGCACACCAGGGCCTCCAGCTACTGCAAACAAACTCCAGTCACATGCACCACCTTTTGCATCCGGCTTACATGGGTCCTGGAGAATTGAACCTGGATCCTTATGCTTCAAGGCAAGTGCATTAACCACTAAGCCCTAAGCCCCCTTTCCAGCCCCACGATTTATTTCATTTAACATTTTTTTTTCAGTTTATGGACCTTTTATTTGTTAATCGTAATTTTTTTTTTGAGATTGACAGAGAGAGAGGGAGAGGCAGAGAAAGAGAATGGGAGTGCCAGCAGCCTCTCATCTGCTGTGAACGATGCATGTGCCCCCTTGTGGGCAATGCACAATTGCGCCCTTGCGTCACTTTGCATCTGACTAAATGTGGGACCTGGAGATTGGAACCGGTGTTCTTAGGCTTAGCAGGCAGCCGCCCTAACTGCTAAGCCATCTCTCCAGCCCAATCCTAAGTACTTTTTATAAACAAAATTTTCATCCTGGTTCCCACTCCTAGCCAGACGCCCCATGCTTGTTTTTGAAAATATTTTCATTTATTTGTAAGCAGAGAGACAGAGAATGGGTGCGTGAGGGTCTCCAGCCACTGCAACCTCTAAATGTGACGCTTTGTGCATCTTGCTTTATGTGGTTACTGGAAAACGGAACCTGGGTTTTGCGGCCTTTGCAGGCAAGTGCTTTAACTGCAGTGTCATTTCTCCAGCCCTCCCTTTTATTTATTTATTTGCAAGCCAGGCGGGAAGAGAATCACCATGGTTTTTAGCCAAGGTCTCACACTGGCCCAGGCCTCTTTAAGGCTGGTGGCCCTCAGTGGAGGAGCATTTGAGGGTGGTCACCTGTGTGTTTCCAACTCCCAAGTGCTGGGATCACAGGCTTCAGTCACATCCCTGACCCCAACCTGTCTCTGAGCAGTGTTTTGTTTTGCTTTTGTTTTTGCAGGTAGAGTCTCGTTCTAGCTCAGGTTCATCTGAAACTCACTCTGTAGTCCAAGGCTGGCCTGGAAGTCACAGTGATCCTCCAACCTCTGTCTCCCAAGTGCTTAGGATTAAAGGTGTGTGCCACCACACCCTGTTCTGGGGTGTTTTCTTGTTTTGTTTTTTAATTTTGTAATGAGGTGTGCCCATGTAGCCCACGTTGGCATTGAACTCTTTTTAAATATTTTATTTTTATTTGAGAGAAAGTATATGAGGGAGACAGAGAGCAAGGGGAGAGAGAATGGGCACACCAGGGCCTCTTGCCAGTGTAAATGAACTCCAGACACAAGCACTACCTCGTGTATCTGTTTTCCATGGGTCATAGGGAGTTGAACCTGGGTCCTATTGCTTTTCAGGCAAAAGCCTTAACCACTAAGCCATCTTTCCAGCCTGGCTTTGAACTCTTGATCCTTTTACCTCAGCTGAGATTATAGAGGTGAGCCACCATGCCAGGCTTTCTCTGCCTTTGAAGCCTTGTTGAAAGCAGTGCTGAATCCCTATCCCAGGACACTTCTGGAAGCTGACACCCAGGTCTGGGCTAGTTGTTCATATGTGGTGTCTGGATGGAAGCCAGGAACGCTGGGTCTTGCAGAGGCAAAAGCTGCAGGGAGGTCCCTGCCTAGAGTGTTATGGAGGTGTATGGCTACATCTTATCATCCATTTATAGGACCCTGTGTGACTGTCCTGTACTGAAAACCTGTCTTTCAGCCTGGAAAATAAAACTGATCTTCAGAATGAACCCGTGCGTCACTGGCATGTCTTACATGCAGGGTGTGTTCCAGCAGAATGGAGATGGAGTCCCCAGTCCCTTCGCTATGGGGGCAGGTAAGGGATTTTTTTTTTTCACATAGTGTCTCACACTATCCCAGGTTGGCCTGGAATTCACCATGTAGTCTCTGGCTGGCCTTGCACTCATAGTGATCCTCCTACCTTAGAATCCTGAGTGCTGGCCTTAAAGGCATGTGCTACCATGCCTGGCTACAGGTAAGAGATTTGGTTACAGACCCACTTTTGAAAATCAGTGCCAGAGGGCTGGGGATGTGGAGGGTCTCCTGACTTGACGGGCAGTGACAGCGGGTGACGCAGGCATGCCTGCAGTGTGCAGGGACGTTCCAAGGGGCTGCTTCATGCGCAGCGAGGAGTCAGGGTGTCCTGACCTTTGCCATGGGGGTGTCTGTGTTTAACAACAGCCTGACCTTGAGACAATGGCAGTCTGCTTTGACCTCCAGAGTAACTAGGATCCCAGGCAAACACTGCTGGGCAGGCACAAGACCTCATTCTTATGTTGTAAGCCTGTTGGGGTTGGAAAATGTGCCTTAATGGAAATTTGTGTTTCCTCCCTTTTGCGTTTTGGATTGGTTTGGTTTTGTTTTGCCCAGGCTGAGCTGGAATTCACTATGCAGTCTCAGGGTGGCCTCGAACTAATGGTGAACCTCCTACCTCTGCCTCCCAAGGGGTGGGATTAAAGGCATGTGTCACCATGCCCAGCTGGAGCTTTTTAATTTATTTATTAGAGACAGAGAGAGGGAGTGAGAAAGTGAGAATGAGAATGCCAGGGCTTCTAGCCACTGCAAATGAACTCCAGACATCTGGCTTACACGTGGCCTGGAGGATCGAACTGGAATCATTAGGCTTCCAAGGCATGTGCCTAAACTGCTAAACCATCTCTCCAGTCCCAGCTGGAGTTTTTAAACTTATTTTTTATTGACAACTTCCTTAATTGTAGACAATATCCCATGGTACTTATTCCCTCCTCCCTCAGTCTCTCTTTTCATTTGGATGTCATGATTTTTTCCTCCTATTATGAGGGTCTTGTCTAGGTAGTGTCAGGCACTGTGAGGTCATGGATATGCAGGCCATTTTGTGTCTGGAGGAGCACATTGTAAGGAGTCCTACTCTTCCTTTGGCTCTTACATTCTTTCTGCCCCCTCTTCCGCAATGGACCCTGAGCCCTGGAAGATGTGTAAGAGCTGTTTCACAGTTGAGCACTCCTCTGTCCTTTAAACCTTTGTTTGTTTGTTTGTTTGTTTGTTTGTTTGTTTGTTTTTCAGGTAGGGTCTCACTCTAATCCAAACTGCTATGGAATTCACTATGTAGACTCAGGCTGGCCTCAAACTCACGGCGATCCTCCTACCTCTGCCTCCCGAATGCTGGGATTAAAGGCGTGTGCCACCACGCCCGGCTCCTTTAAACTTTTTTGAGGTAGGGTTTCACTCTAGCCCAGGCTGACATGGAATTCACCACGTAGTCTCAGGGTGGCCTCGAACTCCTGCAATCCTCCTAACTTTGCCTCCCGAGTGCAGGGATTAAGGGAGTGTGCCACAACAAGTACCTGATCTGAAATTTTATATTTTGTTTTGCTTTGAGTCAGGACCTCACTATAGCCAGGCAGGTCAGGAACTCCAGGTAATCCAAATGCTGGGATTACAGGGGGGAGTCATCATACCTGGCTTTCATTTAAGAGCATGACTTCAGTGTAGACCAAGTGCTGTGGTTTGGGCTCCAGCCAGTCAGCAAACTTAGTACTGGGGGAGGGGCTGTGAGCCTCCATTGCTCCCTGAGGAGCTGGTGGCTGTTGACAGTCACCTGGGGAAAGGGAGACATCTTCAGTGTGCAGACACTGGTAAGGTGACCCTGCTCCAGGGAAAAACTCCACACCCATGTGCATGCAAGCAACGTTAGTAAGAAAAAAAGACATTAAAGTAGGAGGAGGCTAATTGAGAAGAAGGGGTTCATTGGGAGACAGACCAGAAAGGGTAAGGGGGCAAGGGTGATCACAACATTTCTGAGTGTGGGGGCACATGCTAACACTGGGGAGGCAGCGAGACAGGATCACTGAGTTTGAGGCTAGAGTGAGACCCTACCTTAAAAAAAAGTTTGTCAAAAAGTAAAAATAAATTTAAAAAATCATAGAGAGATAGTGAGGGGTGGGGCAGGCCCCACTGTGTGGGTGTTTATCCCCTTAATGGCTGAACCTGGGCTCGCTAGAAAGCAGGAAGCATTCGTTTCCACCTGGGATCTACTTCACCACTGGGGTGGTCATACTGGTGGGTGAATAGTGTACTGGGAATGAGATGCAGAGAAGTAACTGGCTTGTGTTCTGCTTCTAGTTTTCAGCCAGAGAAGCCTGCCTCGTCCATGGCTTTGGGCACTTGGCAACCATCCCGCCTTTCCAGTGTGGCAGTCTCCATTGCCTGCCCCTGCTCACCAGTGGCCTGGATTTCCAGTTTATCACCAAACACCACAGTCCCAGTCTTCTAATGGCTTTGAAGGAAAGGAAACAAACCAGACTCGTCCTGCTCAGGCTGAAAACATAAGCACAGAACAAGACATCCGCGCACAAGGTTCTGCTCTCCACGCTGCAGACCTTCCCTGGCCAGGTGATGGGATACCGTGTGTGTTTCAGAAGAGCCCGTCCTGTGGAGGGAGACCTCCTGCTGAAGCTCTGTTTAGAAGCACACCTTGCAGAAGTTCTGGAGAATTCTGGAAGAGTTATGAGAAAAACACCCATTTTCTTGGTGAAGTTATGCCTGAGCACATGGCTCAGCCTCGTGTGATTTACCAGAGATTCCCTGAGGTTCCAGGTGGGCTGTGTGGACCCCCTAACCAGGAAAGTGGGAGAAAGCAGTATGGACCTTCTTACTGTGAGGACATTACAAATGAGCAGAGAGCCAAAGTTCTATGGGATCAGATGGCTGGAGTTGTAGGAAACAGAGCTATGAGGTCAAGCACTGGCCTAGAGGTGACCATGGGTGAAGAAAGGAGTGGATACAGGACTGTTCCCGATATGCAGTCACCTTTCTCTGTAGGGGAAGCCAGAGGTCAGGTTCATCTGGGTGGAGGCCAGAGAAGCCTGCAGTCAGACGCATGGGAATCCTCACGTGGAAGCCAGCTGCAGCAGGAAAGGCAGGGGTCATGCAGCATGGCAGGTAGAGAGCTGAGGTGGAAGGTAAAGGTCAGTGATGGCGAGGGAAAGGCAGGCTTCCCAGAGAGCCGCCGGCCCTTAGACACGCAGGGCAGGAACGTGGATGAAGCAGGCCAGTGCTGCTCCAGGGAGGCTGATGAGCAAAGCCCGGTGCTTGGTGGTTCTGGCTGGAGGCCTGAGGTGGACAGGGAGCCCCGGGTGGACACAGAGCCCTGCGAGCATGAGGCTGATGCGGACGTGTGCAGTACTTCGGAAGTGGCCAGTTCAGCTGACAACTCTTGGGGGGAATATTCTTGGATAACTGTCTATAGATGTGACATGGTGTTTGGTGCCACAGTTGATGAAGCCATTCAGTGTGACCTGGGCTCTTCTGAGAGGTCCCATCTAATGGGCTGTGAGCCTTCCGGTTGTGATTGGGAGTCTGAGGAGAAGGAGGATGATATTGAAGGTTGCAGTGAATCTGAACAATCATATGAAGTCAGTGACGTGGTCCGGTGTGACCCGAGCCACTCTGAGAAGTCCCCGCTGACAGGTCATGTGCCTCCTGGGTGTGACTCTCAGTCTGGCAGAGGCTTGAAGCCCAGTGGAAATGTCAGTAGAGAAGTGCAGTGTGATCTCCCCGAGAAAGGGCTTCTAGCAGCAGGTCAGGGTTCCCCACTGCACAAAGAGCAGATGTCAGTCAGGCCAGCCACTGTGCAGACAGCAACAGGGAAAAGGGGCTCAGACCAGATCAGGAGTAGGCGGCGCAGCACAGGTGAAGAAGTGGAGCTGGGAGATGAATGTGAGGAGGCCAGGGGAAAAACTTGAAAGAGCTCAAAGGCACGGAGCCAGAAGCCTTCGCTCTGTCTCCAAGTGGAGAGATGGTCTATGTGTTGAAGAGCAAGTTTAGATCGAACAGCGTGCTTCCTGGTGATTTAGAAGGTCACGGGGATGGCGACGCTGAAGGCGTTGTGTATGAGGTAGAGCATTTTGAAGAAGTTCCAGAACAGCCTAGGCTGATTGTCCACAAGGGCAGGCTTTACAGAGAGGTGGGCAGGGTGATCAGCTGGGAGGCGGAGCACTCTCTCCCTCCCCAGTTTTCCTTCAGTCCTGCTGTGAGAAGGAGCAAGCTGCAGTGTGGCACACATGCCAGCATCCCTGTGGCCTCCAGAGTGAAGGGGAAGGAGGGCTGTGCAGGCACAGGTGGCAGGTTCCAGAAGACATCGACCATGGCCAAGCAAGAAGACCTGCAGTCTGGAGTTGACAAAGCAGCTCAGTGTGAGGTCACCTCCTCCGAGGATCCAAACCTGACAGCATGGGAGACTTCTGGGACTGATCTGGAGCCTGATGTGGAGCCCGAGTTGTGCCCCGGAGAAGATGATTGTGACGTACAGAGCGAATCGGGACTGACACGTGCTGAAGGCCCTCGGGGATCACTTGAGTGTAAGTAGCTAATGTTTTGTTGTGGAAGTGCCACTTAGGGCCCGGGAGGAAAGCTAGCTGATGACGTAGCACTTAACTCTGCAGTACATGTCATAGCTGTCCCTGTCTCTGGGCTCCCATACAGAACCCGCGTTGGTTCTGCCTGACAAGGAATGGCAGTGTGCTGCCAGACTTTGTGAATCAGATGCCCACCCCAAGCTGCCTGCGGTGCAGAAGCATTTTCAGTTCAGGGATTCAGAGAACAATACACTGCAACTAGCCTGGGAGGTTGAGAGCAGGCAGGCAACTGGGAGTCATTCTCTACTGTCTTAATCATAATTTAAGAAATGGTTGTTTTCTCATTATTTCCTAGGGTGCCCCCTGCCAAAGGAAGAGTTGACTAAGGCATTTTCCTTTTGAAGTAACGACTCCAGTATGCAACAAGCAAGTGAAGAAATGTACAGCAGGTGGACACAATGGTGCATGCCTGTAAGCTGAGCCACTGGAAAGACTGAGAAAGGAGAGTTGCTTGAGTCCAGGAGTTTGAGATCAGATCCATTTTGGAAAACAAACCCCATTTTGTAAAAGAGCAATAAATTCTTAAAACTAATAAAAATAATTTAAACAAACAGAAATGAGATTTTTTTTGTTTCTCTTTTCTTTTTTTTTTTTTTGAGGCAAGTCCAACAGAGTAGCCTTTCTCATGGGAGAGAGAGAAAGTGTCTTGCCAGGGCCTCTAGACCGTAATTGAACTCAATGTGTGTGCTACCTTGTTTGCATGTGCAACCAGGCATGCTTTCCTGGCCAGTCTTCACCCAACAATGATGGCATCCAAACAGAAGGGGGTGCTTGGGAAGACAGCTCAGAGGTGAGAGGCACTTGCCTGCAAAGCCTGCTGACCTGAATTTGTTTCTCCAGTAACCACGTAACACCAAATGCACAAAGTGACCCAAGTGTGTGGAGTTTGTTTGCAGCAAGAGCCCCTGATGCGCTCAGACTCTCCCTCTCAAATAAGGAAATAAAAATATTTGAAAAACAGGGACTAGTTGAGCATAAGGGGTTCAGTGGTGTGGGACAAAGGAGGGCAGTGGGAGGCGATTATGATCAGGGCCGTGGTTTATATGTATGGAGGTTGTCAATGCTTTATTCATTTTAAAAAGCGTCCCCAGCATTAGTGAGAGACACTACATCAAGGAAACACACGGGGAGTGATAGACAAGGACACCCGCCCTTCTCCTCTGTCCTCTGAGTATGCATGCACGGGGCGTGCACGTCTGCATTCACTACACGCACGAACACATCCCACACTACACACACGTAATAAAAGAAAATGTCTGTAAATATGAGTTTATTTTGAGAGAGGGAGGACCATTTGTCAAGAGGAAGGTGACTAGTAGGAGGAGGGTGGATGGACGGACAGAGGACGTCAGTGGTGAATGTTATCAACGCACATTGTGCACTGAATGAAAAGCATCATTGAAACCCATTATTTTTTACAGTGAACATACTTATATATAAATATAAAAAATGAACGATGAGGGCTGGAGAGATGGATTAGTGGTTGAGGCACATGCCTGTGAAGCCTAGGGACCCAGGTTTGATTCCCCAGAACCCACATAAGCCAAATGCACGAGGTAAGACTTGTGTCTGGAGTTCATTTGCAGTGGCTGGAAGCCCTGACATGCCCATTCTATCTGCCTCTCTTTCTCTTTCTCCCAAATGAATAAATAATAAAATATTTTTTAAAAAATGAATTGTGAAGCCGGGTGTGGTGACACACGCCTTTAATCCCAGCACTCAGGAGGCAGAGGTAGGAGGATCGCCATGAGTTCGAGGGCACCCTGAGAATACAGAGTGAATTCCAGGTCATACTGGGCTAGAGTGAGCTGGGTGTGGTGGTGGTGTACACCTTTAATCCCAGCACTCAGGGGGCAGAGGGAGCAGGAGCTTTGTGATATTGAAGCCACCTTGAGACTACAGAGTGAGTTCCAGGTCAGTGTGAGCTAGAGAGAGACCCTCTCTTGAAAAACAAAACAGAGCAAAAAATATGTGAAACAAACAATCTAATGGGGGGGGGCACAAAGAGCACAGATTTATTTGCATATAAAAGTATATTTTCAAATTTATCCATCTTACTGCTTTTCTCAATTTAATTTACAGTACACATTTACATGAAATCTTATATAGTAATTAGTAACATAATAGTTTGGTGTACATTTTAAAGATTTTATTTTTATTTATTTATTAGAGATGGAGAAAGAATGAGACTGGGCATGCTAGGACCTCCAGCCACCACAAATGAACTCCAGATGCATGCGCCACCATGTGCATCTGGCTTACATGAGACCTGGAGAATCAAACCAGGGTCCTTAGGTTTATGCAGGTATGTGCCTTAACCGCTAAGCCATCTCTCCAACCCACACATATAAACTCTTAAGAAAGTTTAAATTAACTGAACAGTGAAATGTAAGATATGCTTAACATCAAACAGTAAGTTTTAAAAATTCTTAGCCGGGCATGGTGGCACATTCCTTTAATCCCAGCACTCAGGAGGCAGAGGTAGGAGGATCGCCATGAGTTCGAGGCCACCCTGAGAATACAGAGTGAATTCCAGGTCAGCCTGAGCTACAGTGAGACCTCACCTTGAAAAAACAAAACAAAAAAATTCTTGTACAGCCCCCTGGAAGCTTAGAATAACCATCTTTGCGTTGTTCCTGGGCTCCTCTCTCTCCCTCCCTCTCTCTCTCTCTCTTTCCGATTTTTCAAGATAGGGTCTTACTCTAGCTCAGGTTGACCTGGAATTCACTCTGTAGTCTCAGGCTGACCTCGAACTCACAGTGATCCTCCTCCTACCTCTGCCTCCTTAGTGCTGGGATTAAACGTGTGCGCTACCAAGCATGGAATATTTTACATTTTTATATTGTAATTTTATTTATTTATTTCAGAGAGAGATAACTTAAACAGGCAGCTAGAGAAAGAGATTGGGCACTCCAGGGCCTCCGCCCAACGCAAACAAACTCCAGATACATGTGCCACCTTGTGCATCTGGCTTATGTCAGTCCTGGGGAATCGAATCTGGGTCCTTTGGCTTTGCAGGCAAGTGCTTTAACTACTAAGCCATCTCTCTAGCCCAGGTCAGCCCTTTTTAATAACAGATGACCAGACCAGTCTTCAGAATGTTGTCTGTCCTTCTTGTCCTTACTTGTGGTGTGACCATGTTCATTATAATCTCAAACAAGAAAAAAAAAAAAACCTACCTTGAAAAACCAAAAAATAAAATCTTTTTCCAAGTGTTTCAGTAACTTTTTTGTGTATGTACCTAACTGTACTATAAGTAGTTGGTTTGTATGAGATGCTTAAAAAGGCCAAAGATAACAGGTTCTTTTAACCTTTTTTTTTTTTTTTTTTTTTTTTTTTCTATGAAGTTGCTCTTTATTTTCTTTTACCCGTTTGATATATGCGTGAAACAATGTCCAACAATAAACTGGAACTTCATTTTGCTGAGTTGTTCTAATAAAAAAATTCTTTTACAGGACTGGAGAGATGGTTTAGTGGTTAAGGTGCTTGCCTGAGAAGCCTACGGACCCATGTTTAACTTCCCAGATCCCACATAAGCCAGACACACAAGGTGATGCTTGCACAAGGTCACACATACACATACGATGGTGCACCCTCTGGAGTTTGATTGCATTGGCTAGATGTCCTAACATGCCAATTCTCTCTCTCTCTTGCTTGCTCTTGTTTCTCTCACTCTCATGAAAAAAGAGGTTGGTCTGTTTTGCTTGCCTCAAAAAAAAAAAAAAAAAAAAACTCCAATGGAACACTCAGGAGCCAATGATTGTGATTAGAAAATGTTCATTGTCAGGATGGGACACCTTCCAGTGAGTTGTTTTCTGGGGAGGTCACAGATGCCCCCAAAACATTATAGGCCATTGCCGAGGCCCTTGGTTTCCCACCAGGCATAGATGGTAAGAGCTACTACTGAAGACTCCACACACTTGGGCTGGAAATCCTGCTGGAGCTGAGCTGAAAGCCTCCTCCATGTGGCCAGGTGACAGAAAGCTGGAAAAAGCTGTGCTGTGTGCAGTTCAATGGGAGAGAGAAAATCACCAGTGAAGATACTCAACAGTGGACACTGCAAGCCTTAAATTTGGCCACCCAGGCCACATGAGCCAACAGGTGCAGTAGTGGCATGTCTGTTATGGGGGAAACCAACAGCTCTCTCATTGGACTCGCGGCCCACTCCATGGGAGGGAATACATCCCTAATACTGAAAACATACGACAGGGGTAGTCATGAGACCTAGGGGTGTAATGTCTGCTGGTGTCTGGTTATATGTATATACTATGCCCACCAAACTGCCCAGTAAGCACTTCTCTTAATGTCCACACCCATATATTAATGCTACTCTCAGTTTTGGTTAGAGAAGCTTCTCTTTTCAGATGGTGGCAACCTTGGGATGACTCAGAAGGTACCATGGTGCTGAGAAGAAGGGATAGAGGAGTGCTCAGCACTGAAACATCTCAAACACACCTTCCAAGGCTCAGGGTCCATTGAGGAAGAGGTGGTAGAAAGAATGTAAGAACCAAAGGAAGAGTAGGACTCCTTACAATGTGCTCCTCTAGTCACAAAATGGCCTGGATATCCATGACCTCACAGTGCCTGACACTTCCTACACAAGACCATCATAATAAGAGGAAAACATCATGACATCAGACTGAAAAGAGAGACTGATTGAGAAGGGGAGGGGATATGGTGGAGAGTGAAGTTTCAAAGGGGAAAGTGGGGGGAGGGAGGAAAATATCATGGGATATTGTCTACCATTAAAGAAGTTGTCAATAAAAAATACTCTATTACCTTAATTACTAATCAAGTAAATATTTTTTCTACTGCAAAAATATCTGGGACTATCACCTTCACTTATTTATCAAATCTTTGGAAGTTTTTCTTACAAAATATAGCCTTAGAAGTAGGAGAATCTCTGTGAGTTTGAGGCCAACCTGCAACTACAGAGTAAGTTCCAGGTCACTCTGAACTGGAATGACACCCTATGTTGAAAAAAAAAAACAAGTGAATTGAAAAATTTCAGTAAGAGGTTAAGTACGCATTAAAATAATAATATAATAAGTAATAAAACATTAAAATCAGCTTGGCATTTTAGGTTCTGTAAATTGATCTTTATGACATTGATATGGATAGTGTAGTGAGTAATCTTCATAGCACTGAAGTAAAAATAATTTTCAAGTGCTGAGAGATAGCTCAGTGGTTAAGGCGTTTGCCTGCAGAGCCTAAGGACCCAGGAATGACTCCCTAGAATCCATGAATGACTTCCTAGAACCCACATAAGCCAGACACACAAGGTCACACCTGCACACAAAGTGGCACATATGTCTGAAGTTCGATTGCAGTGGCTAGAGGCCCTGGAACGTCAATTCTCTCTCACCAATTGTCTCTCACTGTTACTCTCTCTATCTCATGAAAACAAAAAACAAAGAAAAATAATTTAAAATTGTAAAAAATATTTTTATTTATTTATTATTTGAGAGACAGAGAGAGATAGGCACATAGAGAATGGCACTCAGGGCCTCCAGCCACTGCAAATGAACTCCATATTCATGCACCCCCTTGTGCATCTGGATTGGGTGGGTCCTGGGGAGTTGAACCTGGGTCCTTTGGCTTTGCAGTCAAACACCTTAATGGCTACGCCATCTCACCAGCCTGAAATTCTTGAATAGTGTAAAATACTTCAAAGTCAATAATCCAAACATTTCTTCAGATAGCATTTAAAATGCATTTTTTTTTTTTTTGCTTTTTTGAGGTAGGGTCTTACTCTAGCTGAGGCTGAACTGGAATTCACTATGTATTCTCAGGGCAGCCTCAAACTCACAGTGATCCTCCTACCTCTGCCTCCTGAGCTCTGGGATTAAAGGCGTGCGCCACCACGCCCAGCTTAAAATACATTTTTAAAACAATATTTTGTAGCTGGCTGTGGTGGTGCATGCCTTTAATCCCAGCACTTCAGAGACAGAGGTAGGAAGATCACCACGAGTTCGAGGCCACCCTGAAACTACATAGTTAATGGCAAGAGAGAGACCAGACCTCAAAAAACCAAATATATATATATATTTTTTTTTCTTTAATCCCAGCACTTGGGATGCAGAGGTAGGAAAATCGCAGTGAGTTCAAATCCACCCTGAGACTACATAGTTAATTCCAGGTCAGCTTGGCCCAAAGTGAGATCCTACCTCGAAAAACCAAATATATAGATTGCCGGGTGTGGAAGCTCAAGCCTTTAAGCCCAGCACTTGGGAGGCAGAGGTAGGAGTATTGCTGTGAGTTCAAGGCCACCCTAAGATTAATAGTGAATTGCAGGTCAGCCTGGGCTAGAGTAAGACCCTACCTTGAAAAAACAAAAACAAACAAAAAAAAACCTATTTTATTTTATTTATTTTATTTAAGAGAGAGAGATAGAAAGGGAGAATGGGTGGGTCGGGACCTCCAGCCACTGCAAATGAACTCCAGATGCATGCACCACCTTGTGCATCTGGCTTACGTTGATCTGGGGACTCAAACCTGGGTCCTTTGGCTTTGCAGACAAGGGCCTTAACTGCTAAACCATGTCCAGCCCTAAAGTGCATTATTTGGTTTTTCCAATTTCCTAGGCAATATGTGCCCCTACTCAGGAAAATGAAATGAAATTTACAATGAGTGGCGTTGTCTTTTGCCCAGATTTCCAAGTAAGAAAGGAAACCAGTGACGTGGCTAAGAGGTGAGGCTGACGGACGTGCTGATCCTCTGCTCCTTTGGATCTCAGATCACTCGACACAAAGTCCAGGGGACAGTTCTGAAAATTTACAAATGTCATTGCTCCTCTGAAGAGTTCCATTGGGTAAATTTGTAACGCCTGAACTTAAACATTTAAAAAATATCTCCTTGAGAGCTGGAGAGATGACCTAGCAGTTAAGAAGCCTGCCTGCAAAGCCTAGGAACTCCTGATTGATTCTCCAGGTCCCACATTTAGCCAGAATGAAAAAGTGACACAAGGGCACAATGCCACACTTGCCCACAGGGAAGCTCACACGTCAGGAGTTCATTAACAGAGGTTCAGAGGCCTCTGACACGTCCATTCTCTGTCTCTCTCTGTCTCTGTGTCTCTCTCTCAAAAAAAAAAAAAACTCCTTGAAGCCAGGCGTGGGGGTACACACCTTTAATCCCAGCACATGGGAGGCAGAGGTAGGAGGACCACTGTGAGTTCAAGGCCACCCTGAGAATATGTAGTGAATTGCAGGTCAGCCTGAGCTAGAGTGAGACCCTACCTCGGAAAACAAAACAAAACAAAAACCTTGAGATTCTTATACAACTCCTGGTTAAAAACCATTCATGTATTTGGGTGTAGGGGTATACACCTTTAATTTTAGCACTGGGGAGGCAGAGGTACCAGGATCACGGGGAGTTTAAGGCTAGTCGGGGACTACAGAGTGAGATCCAGGTCAGTCTGGGCTCAATTGAGATCTTACCACCCCTCTCTCTTTCTCTATCATTCATTCATTCCTTTGATAAAGGGTAGTATGTAATTTCACAGATCACTATAACTAAGACACGACGGGTGTAGTGGTGCATACCTGTGATCCCAGCACTCTGCAGGTAGAGACAAAATAAGACATCATGAGTTCAAGGCTTCTGTCTGCCACATAGAAAGTCTGAGGCCAGCCTGGGCTAGATGGCTACATAAGACTCTGTTTCAATATCTGTGTGTATATTTATATTTGTGGAAGAATTGTAGATTGATCAAGTAATGCTTCCTATCCAAAATACCTGTAAGCAACACGTCTCCCTTTACCCCTCTACGCGGGAAAGTAAATGGTGTTGTTTCCCATATTTGCTGGCTTATACTGTGACACCCTTTTTCTCCCCACTATGAGTCATTCTCTGCCATGGAGAAGGTCTTTAGAGATTTGCTAATAGGCAGTCTTGTCAAAACAAAGTTGGGCTTTTTAAAAAGTTGTTTATTTATTTAAGGGGGGGAGACAGAGAAAGGGAAGCTAGAAATGGGTGTTCCAGGGCCTCTAGCCACTGCAAATGAACTCCAGATACATGCACCCCCTTGTGTATCTGACTTTATATAAGTACTGGGAATCAAGCCCAGATTCTTAGGCTTTGCCATTCTATAGCCCAGTAGTTGGGCATTTAATGAGATCATATTTAAAGAAGGATTTAGGCTGGCAAGGTGGTGCAGCTGTTAGGTATGCTACCTGCACAGACATGAGGGCCTGAAGGGCCGGAGACTGCCAGAGTTTGGCTTGACAGAGCCGCATGGACAGCTGGGCATGGCCATGCAAGACTGTAACCTCAGTCCTGTAGGTGAGCAAGACCTGGGAATCCAGAGACCTTGGGAAGAGGCAGCAAGGCAAACGCGCACCGATGTGCGTGCACCACACACACACACTCACGCATGCGCACACAAGCACACACACGCACACACATGCACACGCGCACACGCACACGCACATGCATAGAAGCGAAAGGCAACAATAACAGACCCCTTTTCCCGTGGAAGGAGAATGGGGGAGAGGGACAAGAGGAGCGAATGAAAGGGCATTATGAGGAAAGTACACGATTACATGCACAAAAATTGTTACGAAAGAAACTAAAATGGATGGACAAAGCCACACGTGGTGGCGCACGCCTTTAATCCCAGCACTCGGGAGGCAGAGGTAGGAGGATCGCTGTGAGTTGAAGCCTAGCCTGAGACTACAGAGTGAATTACATGTCAGCCTGGGCTACTGTGAGACCCTACCTTGAACAAAAAGAGAAAAAAAATGGATGAATAGACCAAATAGTGACTGTCTTCAAGGTTTATTTGGAAAAACATCATGATGTCAAATAACATGATAAATTCTAATCTATGAACAAAATTCTGAGAATCGGTGATATTTTTCCTTTATTTTATTGGTTTTTCAAGCTGTGGTGTCACTCTAGCCCAGGCTGACCTGTAATTCACTATGCAGTCTCAGGGTGGCCTCGAACTCACGGTGTTCATGTGCCAACTCTAGGAAGGGAGGTGGATTTCCAAAGCAAGGGACAGAAAGTGTGATAGTGCAGCTCAGAGAGAGGAGAGGTTTCTCTTTATTCATTCTATCACATTTTTAATGTGCATAGTCTTTTTTTAAAAAAATTTAGTTTTGGAGAGAGAGACAGAGAGCGATAGACAGAGAGGGAGAGGGAGAAAGAAATGGGAAAGCCAGCAGTCTCTCAGCTGCTGTGAAGGAAATCCAGATGCGTGCGCCCCCTTGTGGGCAAGTGCTGCATTGCGCCCTTGCGTCACTTTGCATCTGGCTAAACGTGGGACCTGGAGATTGGACCCCCTGGAGGTTGGAACCAGCGTTCTTAGGCTTAGGAGGCAGGCGCCTTAGCCGCAAAGCCATCTCTCCAGCCCAATGTGCATAGTCTTTTTTAACATTTTCAGTTGACTTGAGAAATATGTAATTTTGTGAGTTGCAAGTCTCTTTGTATATTCACAGGATGGCTTCACTCCACTTATAGCGTCCGTAGTAAATGACAAACTGCAGATAGCAGAAATTCTGCTAAAGAAAGCAAACGTCAACACGAAGGACGACTGCGGGAGGTACGGTTTATTCTGCGTGTGCAGACGTGTGTGCAGGGGTGTCTGTCTGTCTGTCTTTGTGGTACGTGGTGCATGTTTATATGCCATGCAATGCCTCATGCACTTGTCACTGCTCTTCCCCCCGTTCTTACTAGAAGCACAGTCTCTGACTGATCGCTGATCTTGCCATTCCTTCATGAGCCCCTGTGAGTCTCAAGTGTCAGCTCCCCACAGGACTGGGATGACAGAGGAGCTTGGCCATGCCCATCCCTGCTGTTCACGTGAGGGAGCCGAGAGAATCAAACTCAAGTAGTCCCTCAGACCTCCTCTGGTGCTCGTCCTGAACACGGGGAGTGGGAAGTGATCTTACCTGCTGAGCCACATCTCCAGCCCTCGTTTATTCTTTGTTAAAAAGAAACAGCTCTATCACACCTTCTAAGGCTCAGGGTCCATGCAGAAAAAGTGGCATAAAGAACGTAAGAGCCAAAGGAAGAATAAGACTCCTTATAGTGCAATCTTCCAGACACAAAATGGCCTGGATATCCATGATCTCGCAGTGCCTGGCACTACCTACACAAGACCCTGATAATAGGACGAAAAAATGATGACATCAAAATAAAGAAGAAACTAATAGAGAGAGTATATGACGGAGAGTGGAGCTGGGAAAGGGAAAGTGAGGAGGTGGAATTATCATCGTTTTTTGTCTACATTTATGGAAGTTGTCAATAAAAACTATATTAAGGTCTGGAGAGATGGCTTAGTTGTTAGGGGCTTAGTTTTCAAATATTTAAAAAGTTTCTGGCAAGGTGGCGCACACATTTAATCCCAGCACTGTGGAGGCAGGGGTATGAGGATCACCTTTAGTTCAAGGCCACCCTGACAGTCCATAGTGAATGCCAGGTCAGCCTGGGCTATAGAGTGAGACCCTACCTCACAAAAAAAAAATAAACAAAAACCCAAATAGCCAGGCGTGGTAGCACATGCCTTTAATCCCAGCACTTGAGAGGCAGAGGTTGGGGAATGGCCATAAATTCGAGGCCACCCTGAGACTACATAGTAAATTCAGGTCAGCCTGAGCTAGAATGAGACCATAGCTCCAAAAAACCAAAAAAACAAACAAACAAACAAACAAAAAAGTTTCAAAAACTTGTACAGTGTTTTGGGGCAAAAAAGGCAACATGTTTTTTTTGTTTTTGTTTTACTTTTCAAGGCTGTCACTCCTTGATATGCATCTATGCAAGCATATTTAATGAATATTTTGGTAGACTCAGAAAAATGGAACCAGAGGAAGTAACTGAAAACAATATGGTTTAGTATTCATTTAAGGGACTGGTCTCTGGAAGTTTTCAGAGAACCAAACTCATGTCTATTGTATGCTTTCACTCTGAAGGGATGTCAAGGAGGAAATTGTTAATCATCCAGAACCTACACGAAAATGCCATGGAAGTCTTTTTGCCACCTTACGTGGGTCTTTCACAGTAGGGTCTCACTCTAGCTCAGGCTGACCTAGACTTCACTATGTAGTCTCAGGTGGCCTGGAACTCACAGCAGTCCTCCTACCTCTGCCTCCTGAGTGCTGGGATTAAAGGCATGAGCCAACAGGCCTGGCCTATATTGTTGGTTTTTCAAAGTAGGGTCTCGCTCTAGCCCAGGCTGAGCTGGAATTCACTATGTACTCTCAGGGTGGCCTCAGACTCACTGCGATTCTAACTAGCTCTACTTCTTGAGTGCTGGAATTAAAGGTGTGCACCACCACACCCAGCTCATCTGTTTTCTTACAGCTTAGTTATTCCGAAATCTAGTTCTTCAGCCTGTGATCATTAGAGATTGGGCTTAAACATAGTTGAATTGAGGTGAGTGAGATGATTTGAGACAGTCTCACATGCCTCACTATGTAGAGCACCTTGAACTCCTTACCCTCCATCTCTAAGCGCTGGGGTGACAGGCACGTTCAGCACACCCAGTTTACATAGTGCTAGACGCTGAGCCCGGGCTTGGTGCACACTAACACCTGAACTTCATCTCCAACCCTGCTTTGTCTTTTGTAATGAAGATTGAAAGTTGCATTTATGCCAAGTATGGAGGTGTGTGCCTTTAGTTCCGCATTCACGCCTCAGTTGTATGAGGATCGCGGTCATTTGGAAGCCAGTCTTTGACTACAGGGAATGTTGCAGGTTAGTCTGGGGTAGAATGAGACACTACTCAAAAAAAGCAAACAAAAAAGAAAGTGCCATTTTTGTTTTATTTTGCCTTAAGAATGCTCTTTTCTAAGATGGGGTTTGTTTTCCAAGATGGGTCTGATGTCAAACTCCTGCACTCAAGTGACACTGCCACCTCAGTCTTCCTTGTAGCTCGGCTTACAGGCATGCACCATTGTGTCCACCTGCTGTACATTTCTTCACTTGCTTGTTGCAAACCAGAGTCGTTACTTCAAAAGGAAAATGCCTTGGTCAACTCTTCCACTGGCAGGGGGCACCCTAGGAAATAATGAGAAAACAACCATTTCCTAAATTATGATTAAGACAGTAGAGAATGACTCTCAGTTGCCTGCCTGCTCTCAACCTCCCAGGCTAGTTGCAGTGTATTGTTCTCTGAATCCCTGAACTGAAAATGCTCCTGCACCGCAGGCAGCTTGGGGTCAGCATCTGCTTCATAAAGTCTGGCAGCACACTGCCATTCCTTGTCAGGCAGAACCAACGCGGGTTCTGTATGGGACCCCAGAGACAGGGACAGCCATGACATGTACTGCAGAGTTAAGTGCTATGTCATCAGGTAGCTTTGCTCCCAGGTCCTAAGTGGCACTTCCACAACAAAACATTAGCTACTTACACTCAAGTGATCCCCGAGGGCCTTCAGCACGTGTCAGTCCCGATTCGCTCTGTACGTCACAATCATCTTCTCCGGGGCACAACTCGGGCTCCACGTCGGGCTCCAGATCAGTCCCAGAAGTCTCCCATGCTGTCAGGTTTGGATCCTCGGGGGAGGTGACCTCACACTGAGCTGCTTTGTCCCCTCTGGACTGCAGGTTCTCGTGCTTGGCCATGGTCGATGTCTTCTGGAACCTGCCACCTGTGCCTGCACATCCCTCTTTCCCCTTCACTCTGGAGGCCACAGGGATGCTGGCATGTGTGCCACACACCAGCTTGCTCCTTCTCACAGCAGGACTGAAGGAAAACTGGGGAGGGAGAGAGTGCTCCGCCTCCCAGCTGATCACCCTGCCCACCTCTCTGTAAAGCCTGCCCTTGTGGACAATCAGCCTAGGCTGTTCTGGAACTTCTTCAAAATGCTCTACCTCATACACAACGCCTTCAGCGTCGCCATCCCTGTGACCTTCTAAATCACCAGGAAGCACGCTGTTCGATCTAAACTTGCTCTTCAACACATAGACCATCTCTCCACTTGGAGAC
>JAEOAD010000522.1:0-54475 GCA_036365145.1 Orientallactaga sibirica | reverse complement strand
CCTTGTTAATGTATCCTAAAAAGATGTATAGCTTAATAGATTCAGCTCATTTCTAAAATAGTTTATTGAGAAATCAAACATATTCATTGGCGAACACTTTTAGTGTGTGAAATAAGCTAGTTCGGTTCTAGGAATCAGTTGCTTTTCTACGGTACTCGTTGAGTGCAACAAGTTCAAACTTTCCTTGTTAATGTAATGTAAAAAGATATACAACTTAATAGATTCACCTCATTTCTAAAGCAGTTTGTTGAGAAGACAAACGTGTTCATTGCCAAACACTGTACTGTGTGAAATAAGCTAGTTCGGTTCTAGGAATCAGTTGCTTTCCAAGGTAGAAGGTTGAGTGCAGCAAGTTCAAACTTCCCTTGTTAATGTATCCTAAAAAGATGTACAACTTAATAGATTCAGCTCATTTCTAAAAGAGTTTGTTGAGAAAACAAACATCTTCATTTCCGAACACTGTACTGTGTGACTTAAGGTAGTTCGGTTCTAGGAATCAGTTGCTTTCCAAGGTAGAAGGTTGAGTGCAGCAAGTTTAAACTATCGTTGTTTGTGTAATCTAAGAAGATGTAAAACTTACCAGTTTCGCTTCATTTCTGAACTACTTTGTTTAGAAAACAAACATCTTCATTGCCGAACACTATACTGTGTGAAATAAGATAGTTCGGTTCTAGAAATCAGTTGCTTTACTACGAAAGAGGGTGGAGTGCAGCCAGTTCAAACTTTCCTAGTTTGTGTAATCTAACATGATGTATACGTTAGTTGATTCGCATCATTTGTAAAGTAGTTTGTTTAGAAAACAAACATCTTCATTGCTGGAACCCTATACTGTGTGGAATAAGGTAGTTCGGTCTAGAAATCAGTTGCTTTCCTACGAAGAAGGTTGAGTGCAACAGGTTCAAACTTCCTTTGTTAATGTATCCTAAAAAGATGTACAACTTAATACATTCAGCTCATTTCTAAAACAGTTTGTTGAGAAAACAAACATCTTCATTGCCGAACACTGTACTGTGTGAAGTAACCTAGTTCGGTTCTAGAAATCAGTTGCTTTCCTAAGAGAGGGTTGAGTGCAGCCAGTTCAAACTTTCCTTGTTTGTGTAATCTAACATGATGTATACTTTAGTAGATTCATGTCATTTTTAAAGTAGTTTGTTTAGAAAACAAACATCTTCATTGCTGAACCCTATACTGTGGAATAAGCTAGTTCGGTCTAGGAATCAGTTGCTTCCTACGAAGAATGTTGAGTGCAACAAGGTCAAACTTCCTTGTTAATGTATCCTAAAAAGATGTACAACTTAATACATTCAGCTCATTTCTAAATCAGTTTGTTGAGAAAACAAACATCTTCATTGCCGAACACTGTACTGTGTGAAATAAGCTAGTTTGGTTGTAGGAATCAGTTGCTTTCCAAGGTAGAAGGTTGAGTGCGGCAAGTTCAAACTATCGTTGTTTGTGTAATCTAAGAAGATGTAGAACTTACTAGTTTCACTTCAAATCTGAACTACTTTGTTTAGAAAACAAACATCTTCATTGGTGAATACTATACTGTGTGAAATAAGCTAGTTCGGTTCTAGAAATCAGTGGCTTTACTACGAAGAGGGTTGAGTGCAGCCAGTTCAAACTTTCCCAGTTTGTGTAATCTAACATGATGTATTCGTTAGTTGATTCGCCTCATTTGTAAAGTAGTTTGTTTAGAAAACAAACATCTTCATTGCTGAATCCTATACTGTGTGGAATAAGCTAGTTCGGTCTAGGAATCAGTTGCTTTCCTACGAAGAAGGTTGAGTGCAACAAGTTCAAACTTCCCTTGTTACGGTATACTAAAAAGATGTACAACTTAATAGATTCAGCTCATTTCTCAAATAGTTTGTTGAGAAAACAGACATCTTCATTGCCGAACACTGTACTGTGTGAAATAATCTAGGTCTGTTCTAGGAATCAGTTGCTTTTCTACGAAGCTGGTTGAGTGCAACAAGTTCAAACTTTCCTGGTTAATGTAATCAAAAAAAGATGTACAACTTAATAGATTCACCTCATTTCTAAAGCAGTTTGTTGAGAAAACAAACGTCTTCATTGCCGAACACTGTACTGTGTGAAATAAGCTAGTTCGGTTCTAGGAATCAGTTGCTTTCCAAGGTAGAAGGTTGAGTGCAGCAAGTTCAAACTTCCCTTGTTAATGTATCCTAAAAAGATGTACAACTTAATAGATTCAGCTCATTTCTAAAACAGTTTGTTGAGAAAACAAACATCTTCATTGCCTAACACTGTACTGTGTGAAATAAGGTAGTTCGGTTCTAGGAATCAGTTGCTTTCCAAAGTAGAAGGTTGAGTGCATCAAGTTCAAACTATCGTTGTTTGTGTAATCTAAGAAGATGTAAAACTTACCAGTTTCTGCTTTCATTTCTCAACTACTTTGTTTAGAAAACAAACATGTTCATTGCCGAACACTGTACTGTGTGAAGTAACGTAGTTCGGTTCTAGAAATCAGTTGCTTCCTACGAAGAGGGTTGAGTGCAGCCAGTTCAAACTTTCCTAGTTTGTGTAATCTAACATGATGTATACTTTAGTTGATTCGCCTCATTTTTAAGGTAGTTTGTTTAGAAAAACAAACATCTTCATTGCTGTACCCTATACTGTGTGTAATAAGGTAGTTCCGTCTCTAGAATCAGTTGCTTTCCCTACGAAGAATGTTGAGTGCAACAAGGTCAAACTTCCCTTGTTAATGTATCCTAAAAAGATGTACAAGTTAATAGATTCAGCTCATTTCTAAAATAGTTTGTTGAGAAAAAAACATCTTCATTGCCACTGAACACTGTACTGTGTGAAATAAGCCAGTTCACTTCTGGGAATCAGTTGCTTTTCTACGGAGCTGGTTGAGTGAAACAAGTTCAAACTTTCCTTATTAATGTAATCTAAAAAGATGTACAACTTAATAGATTCACCTCATTTCTAAAGCAGTTTGTTGAGAAGACAACCGTCTTCATTGCCGAACACTGTACTGTGTGAAATAAGCTATTTCGGTTCTAGGAATCAGTTGCTTTCCAAGGTAGAAGGTTGAGTGCAGAAAGTTCAAACTTCCCTTCTTAGTGTATCCTAAAAAGATGTACAACTTAATAGATTCACCTCATTTTTAAATAGTTTGTTGAGAAAACAAACATCTTCATTGCCGAACACTGTACTGGTGTGAAATAAGCTATTTCGGTTCTAGCAAACAGTGGCTTTCCAAGTAGAAGGTTGAGTGCAGCAAGTTCAAACTAACGTTGTTTGTGTAATCTAAGAAGATGTAAAACTTACAAGTTTCGCTTCATTTCTGAACTACTTTGTTTAGAAAACAAACATCTTCATTGCCGAAGATTGTACTGTGTGAAATAAACTAGTTCGGTTCTAGAAATCAGTTGCTTTCCTTCGAAGAGGGTTGAGTTTAGCCAGTTCAAACTTTCCTAGTTTGTGTAATCTAACATGATGTGTACGTTAGTTGATGCGCCTCATTTGTAAAGTAGTTTGTTTAGAAAACAACCATCTTCATTGCTGAACCCTATACTGTGTGGAATAAGCTAGTTCGGTCTAGGAATCAGTTGCTTTCCTACGAAGAAGGTTGAGTGCAACAAGTTCAAACTTCCCTTGTTAATGTATCCTAAAAAGATGTACAACTTGATAGATTCAGCTCATTTCTAAAATAGTTTGTTGAGAAAACAAACATCTTCATTGCCGAACACTGTACTGTGTGAAATAAGCCAGTTCACTTCTAGGAATCAGTAGCTTTTCTACGGAGGTGGCTGAGTGCAACAAGTTCAAACTTTCCTTGTTTATGTAATCTGAAAAGATGTACAACTTAATAGATTCACCTCATTTCTAAAGCAGTTTGTTGAGAAGACAAACGTCTTCATGGCCGAACACTGTACTTTGTGAAATAAGGTAGTTCGGTTCTAGGAATCAGTTGCTTTTCTATGGAGCTGGCTGAGTGCACAAACTTCACACTTTCCTTGTTAACGTAATCTAAAAAGATGTACAACTGAATTGATTCAGCTCATTTCTAAAGCAGTTTGTTGGGAAGACATACATCTTCATTGCCGAACACTGTACTGTGTGAAATAAGCTAATTCGCTTCTAGGAATCAGTTGCTTTCCAAGGTGGAAGGTTGAGTGCAGCAAGTTCAAACTATCATTGTTCGTGTAATCTAAGAGGATTTAGTACTTACTAGTTTCTCTTCAAATCTAAACTACTTTGTTTAGAAAACAAACATCTTCATTGCCTAACACTATACTGTGTGAAATAAGCTAGTTCGGTTCTAGAAATCAGTTGCTTTCCTACTGAAGAAGGTTGTGTGCAGCCAGTTCAAACTTTCATAGTTTGTGTAATCTAACATGATGTATAATGTTAGTTGATGCGCCTCATTTGGAAAGTAGTTTGTTTAGAAAACAAACATCTTCATTGCTGAACCCTATACTTTGTGGAATAAGCTAGTTGGGTCTAGGAATCAGTTGCTTTCCTACGAAGAAGGTTGAGTGCAACAAGTTCAAACTTCCCTTGTTAATGTATCCTAAAAAGATGTACAACTTAATAGATTCAGCTCATTTCTAAAATATTCTGTTGAGAAAACAAACATCTTCATTGCCGAACACTGTACTGTGTGAAACAAGCTAGTTCGGTTCTAGGAATCAGTTTCTTTCCAAAGTAGAAGGTTGAGTGCAGCAAGTTCAAACTATCGTTGTTTGTGTAATCTAAGAAGATGTAGAACTTACTAGTTTCACTTCAAATCTGAACTACTTTGTTTAGAAAACAAACATCTTCATTGGTGAACACTATACTTTGTGAAATAAGCTAGTTCGGTTCTAGAAATCAGTTGCTTTCCTACGAAGAAGATTGAGTGCAGCCAGTTCAAACTTTCCTAGTTTGTGTAATCTAACATGATGTATACATTAGGTGATTCGACTCATTTCTAAAGAAGTCTTTTAGAAAACAAACATCTTCATTGCTGAAACCTATACTGTGTGAAATAAGCTAGTTTGGTCTAGGAATCAGTTGCTGTCCTCCGAAGAAGGTTGAGTGCAACAAGTTCAAACTTCCCTTGTTAATGTATCCTAAAAAGATGTACAACTTAATAGATTCAGCTCATTTCTAAAATAGTTTGTTGAGAAAAACAAACATCTTCATTGCCGAACACTGTACTGTGTGAAATAAGCTAGTTCGGTTCTAGAAATCAGTTGCTTTACTACGAAGAGGGTTGAGTGAAGCCAGTTCAAACTTTCCTAGTTTGTGTAATCTAACATGATGTATTCGTTAGTTGATTCGCCTCATTTGTAAAGTAGTTTGTTTAGAAAACAAACATCTTCATTGCTGAACCCTATACTGTGTGAAATAAGCTAGTTCGGTTCTAGGAATCAGTTGCTTTCCTACGAAGAAGGTTGAGTGCAACAAGTTCAAACTTCCCTTGTTACGTATCCTAAAAAGATGTACAACTTAATAGATTCAGCTCATTTCTAAAATAGTTTGTTGAGAAAACAAACATCTTCATTTCCGAACACTGTACTGTGTGAAATAAGCTAGGTCTGTTCTAGGAATCAGTTGCTTTTCTACGGAGCTGGTTGAGTGCAACAAGTTCAAACTTTCCTTGTTAATGTAATCTAAAAAGATGTACAACTTAATAGATTCACCTCATTTCTTAAGCAGTTTGTTGAGAAGACAAACGTCTTCATTGCCAAACACTGTACTGTGTGAAATAAGCTAGTTCGGTTCTAGGAATCAGTTGCTTTCCAAGGTAGAAGGTTGAGTGCAGCAAGTTCAAACTTCCCTTGTTAATGTATCCTAAAAAGATGTACAACTTAACAGATTCACCTCATTTCTAAAGCAGTTTGTTGAGAAGACAAACGTCTTCATTTCCGAACACTGTACTGTGTGACTTAAGATAGTTCGGTTCTAGGAATCAGTTGCTTTCCAAGGTAGAAGGTTGAGTGCAGCAAGTTCAAACTTCCCTTGTTAATGTATCCTAAAAAGATGTACAACTTAATAGATTCAGCTCATTTCTAAAATAGTTTGTTGAGAAAACAAACATCTTCATTGCCGAACACTGTACTGTGTGAAATAAGGTAGTTCGGTTCTAGGAATCAGTTGCTTTCCAATGTAGAAGGTTGAGTGCAGGAAGTTCAAACTATCGTTGTTTGTGGAATCTAAGAAGATGTAAAACTTACAAGTTTCGCTTCATTTCTCAACTACTTTGTTTAGAAAACAAACATCTTCATTACCAAACACTGTACTGTGTGAAATAAGATAGTTCCATTCTAGAAATCAGTTGCTTTTGTACGAAGAGGGTTGAGTGCAGCCAGTTCAAACTTTCCTAGTTTGTATAATCTAACATGATGTATAAACTAGTTGATTCAGCTCATGTGTAAAGTAGTTTTTTAGCAAACAAACATCTTCAATGCTGAACCCTATACTGTGTGGAATAAGCTAGTTCGGTCTAGGAATCAGTTGCTTTCCTACGAAGAGGGTTGGTGCAACAAGTTCAAACTTCCCTTGTTAATGTATCCTAAAAAGATGTATAGCTTAATAGATTCAGCTCATTTCTAAAATAGTTTATTGAGAAATCAAACATATTCATTGGCGAACACTTTAGTGTGTGAAATAAGCTAGTTCGGTTCTAGGAATCAGTTGCTTTTCTACGGTACTCGTTGAGTGCAACAAGTTCAAACTTTCCTTGTTAATGTAATGTAAAAAGATATACAACTTAATAGATTCACCTCATTTCTAAAGCAGTTTGTTGAGAAGACAAACGTGTTCATTGCCAAACACTGTACTGTGTGAAATAAGCTAGTTCGGTTCTAGGAATCAGTTGCTTTCCAAGGTAGAAGGTTGAGTGCAGCAAGTTCAAACTTCCCTTGTTAATGTATCCTAAAAAGATGTACAACTTAATAGATTCAGCTCATTTCTAAAAGAGTTTGTTGAGAAAACAAACATCTTCATTTCCGAACACTGTACTGTGTGACTTAAGGTAGTTCGGTTCTAGGAATCAGTTGCTTTCAAGGTAGAAGGTTGAGTGCAGCAAGTTTAAAACTATCGTTGTTTGTGTAATCTAAGAAGATGTAAAACTTACCAGTTTCGCTTCATTTCTGAACTACTTTGTTTAGAAAACAAACATCTTCATTGCTTCTAACACTATACTGTGTGAAATAAGATAGTTCGGTTCTAGAAATCAGTTGCTTTACTACGAAGAGGGTTGAGTGCAGCCAGTTCAAACTTTCCTAGTTTGTGTAATCTAACATGATGTATACGTTAGTTGATTCGCATCATTTGTAAAGTAGTTTGTTTAGAAAACAAACATCTTCATTGCTGAACCCTATACTGTGTGAAATAAGCTAGTTCGGTTCTAGAAATCAGTTGCTTTCCTACGAAGAAGGTTGAGTGCAACAGGTTCAAACTTCCCTTGTTAATGTATCCTAAAAAAGATGTACAACTTAATACATTCAGCTCATTTCTAAAACAGTTTGTTGAGAAAAAACAAACATCTTCATTGCCAAACACTGTACTGTGTGAAATAACCTAGTTCGGTTCTAGAAATCAGTTGCTTTCCTACGAAGAGGTTGAGTGCAGCCAGTTCAAACTTTCCTAGTTTGTGTAATCTAACATGATGTATACTTTAGTAGATTCACCTCATTTTTAAAGTAGTTTGTTTAGAAAACAAACATCTTCATTGCTGAACCCTATACTGTGTGGAATAAGCTAGTTCGGTCTAGGAATCAGTTGCTTTCCTACGAAGAATGTTGAGTGCAACAAGTTCAAACTTCCCTTGTTAATGTATCCTAAAAGATGTACAACTTAATACATTCAGCTCATTTCTAAATCAGTTTGTTGAGAAAACAAACATCTTCATTGCCGAACACTGTACTGTGTGAAATAAGCTAGTTTGGTTGTAGGAATCAGTTGCTTCTCAAGGTAGAAGGTTGAGTGCAACAAGTTCAAACTACTTGTTTGTGTAATCTAAAAAGATGTACAACTTACTAGATTCACTTCAAATCTAAAGTAGTTTGTTTAGAAAACAAACATCTTCATTGCCAATACTATACTGTGTGAAATAAGCTAGTTCGGTTCTAGGAAATCAGTTGCTTTCCTACGAAGAGGGTTGAGTGCAGCCAGTTCAAACTTTCCCAGTTTGTGTAATCTAACATGATGTATTCGTTAGTTGATTCGCCTCATTTGTAAAGTAGTTTGTTTAAAAACAAACATCTTCATTGTTTGTGTGGAATAAGCTAGTTCGGTCTAGGAATCAGTTGCTTTCCTACGAAGAAGGTTGAGTGCAAAGTTCAAACTTCCCTTGTTAATGTATGTAAAAAGATGTACAACTTAATAGATTCAGCTCATTTCTCAAATAGTTTGTTGAGAAAACAGACATCTTCATTGCGAACACTGTACTGTGTGAAATAAGCTAGTCTGTTCTAGGAATCAGTTGCTTTCTACGAAGGTGGTTGAGTGCAACAAGTTCAAACTTTCCTAGTTAATGTAATCAAAAAAGATGTAAACTTAATAGATTCCCTCATTTCTAAAGCAGTTTGTTTAACATCTATTGCCAAACACTGTACTGTGAAATAAGCTAGTTCATAGGAATCAGTTGCTTTCCTACTAAGAAGGTTGAGTGCAGCAAGTTCAAACTTCCCTTGTTAATGTATCCTAAAAGATGTACAACTTAATAGATTCAGCTCATTTCTAAAACAGTTTGTTGAGAAAACAAACATCTTCATTGCCGAACACTGTACTGTGTGAAATAAGGTAGTTCAGGAATCAGTTGCTTTCCTAAAAGAAGGTTGAGTGCATCAAGTTCAAACTATCGTTGTTTGTGTAATCTAAGAAGATGTAAAACTTACCAGTTTCACTTCATTTCTGAACTACTTTGTTTAGAAAACAAACATGTTCATTGCCAAACACTGTACTGTGTGAAATAAGCAGTTCAGTTCTAGAAATCAGTTGCTTTCTAGAGGGTTGAGTGCAGCAAGTTCAAACTTTCCTAGTTTGTGTAATCTAACAGATGTATACTTAGTTGATTCTCATTTTTAAAGAGTTTGTTTAGAAAACAAACATCTTCAAAACTATACCCAATAAGGTTTCGGTAATCAGTTGCTTTCCTACATTCAAACTTCCCTTGTTAATGTATCCTAAAAAGATGTACAACTTAATAGATTCAGCCTCATTTCTAAAATAGTTTGTTGAGAAAACAAACATCTTCATTGCTGTACTGTGTGAAGTAAGTTTTTTCACTTCTAGAAATCAGTTGCTTTCCTACTAAGAAGGTGGTTGAGTGAAACAAGTTTCAAACTTCCTTGTTTGTGTAATCTAAAAGATGTACAACTTAATAGATTCAGCTCATTTCTAAAGCAGTTTGTTTAGAAAACAAACATCTTCATTGCTGAACCCTATACTGTGTGAAATAAGCTAGTTCAGGAATCAGTTGTTTCCTACTGTTGAGTGCAAAGTTCAAACTTTGCTTGTTAATGTAATCTAAAAAATGTACAACTTAATACATTCAGCTCATTTTAAATCAGTTTGTTGAGAAAACAAACATCTTCAGCCGAACACTGTACTGTGTGAAATAAGCTATTTCCAAATCAGGCTCAAGTTCAAACTTCGTTGTTTGTGTAATCTAAGAAGATGTAGAACTTACTAGTTTCACTTCATTTCTGAACTACTTTGTTTAGAAAACAAACATCTTCATTGCCAAATACTGTACTGTGTGAAATAAGCTAGTTCACTTCTAGAAATCAGTTTGCTTTCCTAGAAGAACAGCCAGTTCAAACTTTCCCAGTTTGTGTAATCTAACAAGATGTATTCGTTAGTATTCAAAATTTGTAAAGTAGTTTGTTTAGAAAACAAACATCTTCATTGCTGAATCCTATACTGTGTGGAATAAGCTAGTTCGGTTCTAGGAATCAGTTGCTTTTTCTACGAAGAAGGTTGAGTGCAACAAGGTCAAACTTTTCCTTGTTAAAAAGTTCAAACTTTCCTCTTTCTAAAATAGTTTGTTTATAAAACAAAGATGTACAACTGTAATAAGATTCAGCTCTTTCCATTTGAGTGCTTCAAACTTTCCTTTGTTGAAGATGTAAAAATAGACATCTTCCAAAACATCTTCATTGCCAACACTGTACTGTTGAAATAATCTAGTGGTTCTAGAAATCAGTTGCTTTTCTAACACTGAAGCTGGTTGAGTGCAACAAGTTCAAACTTTCCTGGTTAATGTAATCAAAAAAAGATGTACAACTTAATAGATTCACCTCATTTCTAAAGCAGTTTGTTGAGAAAACAAACGTCTTCATTGCCGAACACTGTACTGTGTGAAATAAGCTAGTTCGGTTCTAGGAATCAGTTGCTTTCCAAGGTAGAAGGTTGAGTGCAGCAAGTTCAAACTTCCCTTGTTAATGTATCCTAAAAAGATGTACAACTTAATAGATTCAGCTCATTTCTAAAACAGTTTGTTGAGAAAACAAACATCTTCATTGCCGAACACTGTACTGTGTGAAATAAGGTAGTTCGGTTCTAGGAATCAGTTGCTTTCCAAAGTAGAAGGTTGAGTGCATCAAGTTCAAACTATCGTTGTTTGTGTAATCTAAGAAGATGTAAAACTTACCAGTTTCGCTTCATTTCTCAACTACTTTGTTTAGAAAACAAACATGTTCATTGCCGAACACTGTACTGTGTGAAGTAACGTAGTTCGGTTCTAGAAATCCGTTGCTTTCCTACGAAGAGGGTTGAGTGCAGCCAGTTCAAACTTTCCTAGTTTGTGTAATCTAACATGATGTATACTTTAGTTGATTCGCCTCATTTTTAAGGTAGTTTGTTTAGAAAACAAACATCTTCATTGCTGTACCCTATACTGTGTGTAATAAGGTAGTTCCGTCTAGGAATCAGTTGCTTTCCTACGAAGAATGTTGAGTGCAACAAGGTCAAACTTCCCTTGTTAATGTATCCTAAAAAGATGTACAAGTTAATAGATTCAGCTCATTTCTAAAATAGTTTGTTGAGAAAAAAACCATCTTCATTGCCGAACACTGTACTGTGTGAAATAAGCCAGTTCACTTCTGGGAATCAGTTGCTTTTCTACGGAGCTGGTTGAGTGAAACAAGTTCAAACTTTCCTTATTAATGTAATCTAAAAAGATGTACAACTTAATAGATTCACCTCATTTCTAAAGCAGTTTGTTGAGAAGACAACCGTCTTCATTGCCGAACACTGTACTGTGTGAAATAAGCTATTTCGGTTCTAGGAATCAGTTGCTTTCCAAGGTAGAAGGTTGAGTGCAGAAAGTTCAAACTTCCCTTCTTAGTGTATCCTAAAAAGATGTACAACTTAATAGATTCACCTCATTTTTTAAATAGTTTGTTGAGAAAACAAACATCTTCATTGCCGAACACTGTACGGTGTGAAATAAGCTATTTCGGTTCTAGCAAACAGTGGCTTTCCAAGTAGAAGGTTGAGTGCAGCAAGTTCAAACTAACGTTGTTTGTGTAATCTAAGAAGATGTAAAACTTACAAGTTTCGCTTCATTTCTGAACTACTTTGTTTAGAAAACAAACATCTTCATTGCCGAAGATTGTACTGTGTGAAATAAACTAGTTCGGTTCTAGAAATCAGTTGCTTTCCTTCGAAGAGGGTTGAGTTTAGCCAGTTCAAACTTTCCTAGTTTGTGTAATCTAACATGATGTGTACGTTAGTTGATGCGCCTCATTTGTAAAGTAGTTTGTTTAGAAAACAACCATCTTCATTGCTGAACCCTATACTGTGTGGAATAAGCTAGTTCGGTCTAGGAATCAGTTGCTTTCCTACGAAGAAGGTTGAGTGCAACAAGTTCAAACTTCCCTTGTTAATGTATCCTAAAAAGATGTACAACTTGATAGATTCAGCTCATTTCTAAAATAGTTTGTTGAGAAAACAAAACATCTTCATTGCCGAACACTGTACTGTGTGAAATAAGCCAGTTCACTTCTAGGAATCAGTAGCTTTTCTAATGGAGGTGGCTGAGTGCAACAAGTTCAAACTTTCCTTGTTTATGTAATCTGAAAAGATGTACAACTTAATAGATTCACCTCATTTCTAAAGCAGTTTGTTGAGAAGACAAACGTCTTCATGGCCGAACACTGTACTTTGTGAAATAAGGTAGTTCGGTTCTAGGAATCAGTTGCTTTTCTATGGAGCTGGCTGAGTGCACAAACTTCACACTTTCCTTGTTAACGTAATCTAAAAAGATGTACAACTGAATTGATTCAGCTCATTTCTAAAGCAGTTTGTTGGGAAGACATACATCTTCATTGCCGAACACTGTACTGTGTGAAATAAGCTAATTCGCTTCTAGGAATCAGTTGCTTTCCAAGGTGGAAGGTTGAGTGCAGCAAGTTCAAACTATCATTGTTCGTGTAATCTAAGAGGATTTAGTACTTACTAGTTTCTCTTCAAATCTAAACTACTTTGTTTAGAAAACAAACATCTTCATTGCCGAACACTATACTGTGTGAAATAAGCTAGTTCGGTTCTAGAAATCAGTTGCTTTCCTACGAAGAAGGTTGTGTGCAGCCAGTTCAAACTTTCATAGTTTGTGTAATCTAACATGATGTATACGTTAGTTGATGCGCCTCATTTGGAAAGTAGTTTGTTTAGAAAACAAACATCTTCATTGCTGAACCCTATACTTTGTGGAATAAGCTAGTTGGGTCTAGGAATCAGTTGCTTTCCTACGAAGAAGGTTGAGTGCAACAAGTTCAAACTTCCCTTGTTAATGTATCCTAAAAAGATGTACAACTTAATAGATTCAGCTCATTTCTAAAATATTCTGTTGAGAAAACAAACATCTTCATTGCCGAACACTGTACTGTGTGAAACAAGCTAGTTCGGTTCTAGGAATCAGTTTCTTTCCAAAGTAGAAGGTTGAGTGCAGCAAGTTCAAACTATCGTTGTTTGTGTAATCTAAGAAGATGTAGAACTTACTAGTTTCACTTCAAATCTGAACTACTTTGTTTAGAAAACAAACATCTTCATTGGTGAACACTATACTTTGTGAAATAAGCTAGTTCAAATTCTAGAAATCAGTTGCTTTCCTACGAAGAAGATTGAGTGCAGCCAGTTCAAACTTTCCTAGTTTGTGTAATCTAACATGATGTATACATTAGGTGATTCGACTCATTTCTAAAGAAGTCTTTTAGAAAACAAACATCTTCATTGCTGAAACCTATACTGTGTGAAATAAGCTAGTTTGGTCTAGGAATCAGTTGCTGTCCTCCGAAGAAGGTTGAGTGCAACAAGTTCAAACTTCCCTTGTTAATGTATCCTAAAAAGATGTACAACTTAATAGATTCAGCTCATTTCTAAAATAGTTTGTTGAGAAAACAAACATCTTCATTGCCGAACACTGTACTGTGTGAAATAAGCTAGTTCGGTTCTAGAAATCAGTTGCTTTACTACGAAGAGGGTTGAGTGAAGCCAGTTCAAACTTTCCTAGTTTGTGTAATCTAACATGATGTATTCGTTAGTTGATTCGCCTCATTTGTAAAGTAGTTTGTTTAGAAAACAAACATCTTCATTGCTGAACCCTATACTGTGTGGAATAAGCTAGTTCGGTCTAGGAATCAGTTGCTTTCCTACGAAGAAGGTTGAGTGCAACAAGTTCAAACTTCCCTTGTTACGGTATCCTAAAAAGATGTACAACTTAATAGATTCAGCTCATTTCTAAAATAGTTTGTTGAGAAAACAAACATCTTCATTTCCGAACACTGTACTGTGTGAAATAAGCTAGGTCTGTTCTAGGAATCAGTTGCTTTTCTACGGAGCTGGTTGAGTGCAACAAGTTCAAACTTTCCTTGTTAATGTAATCTAAAAAGATGTACAACTTAATAGATTCACCTCATTTCTTAAGCAGTTTGTTGAGAAGACAAACGTCTTCATTGCCAAACACTGTACTGTGTGAAATAAGCTAGTTCGGTTCTAGGAATCAGTTGCTTTCCAAGGTAGAAGGTTGAGTGCAGCAAGTTCAAAACTTCCCTTGTTAATGTATCCTAAAAAGATGTACAACTTAACAGATTCACCTCATTTCTAAAGTAGTTTGTTGAGAAGACAAACGTCTTCATTTCCAACACTGTACTGTGTGACTTAAGATAGTTCGGTTCTAGGAATCAGTTGCTTTCCAAGGTAGAAGGTTGAGTGCAGCAAGTTCAAACTTCCCTTGTTAATGTATCCTAAAAAGATGTACAACTTAATAGATTCAGCTCATTTCTAAAATAGTTTGTTGAGAAAACAAACATCTTCATTGCCGAACACTGTACTGTGTGAAATAAGGTAGTTCGGTTCTAGGAATCAGTTGCTTTCCAATGTAGAAGGTTGAGTGCAGGAAGTTCAAACTATCGTTGTTTGTGGAATCTAAGAAGATGTAAAACTTACAAGTTTCAATGGAATCATTTCTCAACTACTTTGTTTAGAAAACAAACATCTTCATTACCAAACACTGTACTGTGTGAAATAAGATAGTTCCATTCTCTAAAATCAGTTGCTTTGTACGAAGAGGGTTGAGTGCAGCCAGTTCAAACTTTCCTAGTTTGTAAATCTAACATGATGTATACGGTAGTTGATTCGCCTCATGTGTAAAGTAGTTTTTTAGCAAACAAACATCTTCAATGCTGAACCCTATACTGTGTGGAATAAGCTAGTTCGGTCTAGGAATCAGTTGCTTTCCTACGAAGAGGGTTGGTGCAACAAGTTCAAACTTCCCTTGTTAATGTATCCTAAAAAGATGTATAGCTTAATAGATTCAGCTCATTTCTAAAATAGTTTATTGAGAAATCAAACATATTCATTGGCGTAAACACTTTAGTGTGAAATAAGCTAGTTCGGTTCTAGGAATCAGTTGCTTTTCTACGGTACTCGTTGAGTGCAACAAGTTCAAACTTTCCTTGTTAATGTAATGTAAAAAGATATACAACTTAATAGATTCACCTCATTTCTAAAGCAGTTTGTTGAGAAGACAAACGTCTTCATTGCCAAACACTGTACTGTGTGAAATAAGCTAGTTCATTTCTAGGAATCAGTTGCTTTCCAAAGAAGGTTGAGTGCAGCAAGTTCAAACTTCCCTTGTTAATGTATCCTAAAAAGATGTACAACTTAATAGATTCAGCTCATTTCTAAAAGAGTTTGTTGAGAAAACAAACATCTTCATTTCCAACACTGTACTGTGTGACTTAAGGTAGTTCGGTTCTAGGAATCAGTTGCTTCAAGGTAGAAGGTTGAGTGCAACAAGTTCAAACTATCGTTGTTTGTGGAATCTAAGAAGATGTAAAACTTACAAGTTTCCCCTCATTTCTGAACTACTTTGTTTAGAAAACAAACATCTTCATTGCCGAACACTGTACTGTGTGAAATAAGATAGTTCCATTCTAGAAATCAGTTGCTTTACTACAAGAGGGTTGAGTGCAGCCAGTTCAAACTTTCCTAGTTTGTGTAATCTAACATGATGTATAAGATTGATTCGCAATTTGTAAAAGAGTTTGTTTAGAAAACAAACATCTTCATTGCTGAACCCTAAAATAAGGTAGTTTTTTCAGTTGCTTTCTCTAAAAGTGCAAACAAACTTCCTTGTTAATGTATCCTAAAAGATTCAATGCTAATTGATTCAGCTCCTAAAAAGTTTGTTGAGAAAACAAACATCTTCATTGCCCGAACATGTGTGTGAGAAATAAGCTAGTTTGGTTCTAGAAATCAGTTGCTTTCCCTCACGAAGAGGGTTGTGTTAATGTATCCTAAAAAAGATGTATAGCTTAATAGATTCAGCTCATTTCTAAAATAGTTTTATTGAGAAATCAAACATTTCATTGGCGAACACTTTAGTGTGTGAAATAAGCTAGTTCGGTTCTAGGAATCAGTTGCTTTTCTTCCAACAAGTTCAAACTTCAGTTGTTAATGTAATCCTAAAAAGATGTACAAACTTAATAGATTCAAGGTTTCTAAAGCAGTTTGTTGAGCACAAACGTCTTCATTGCCAAACACTGTACTGTGTGAAATAAGCTAGTTCAGGTTCTAGGAATCAGTTGCTTTCAAGGTAGAAGGTTGAGAACAAGTTCAAACTTCCTTGTTAATGTATCCTAAAAAGATGTACAACTTTAATAGATTCAGCTCATTTCTAAAAGAGTTTGTTGAGAAAACAAACATCTTCATTTCCAACACTGTACTGTGTGACTTAACAGTTCTAGGAATCAGTTGCTTTCCAAGTGAAGGTTGAAAATAAGTTTAAACTAGTTGTTTGTGTAATCTAAGAAGATGTAAAACTTACCAGTTTCGCTTTTTCTGAACTACTTTGTTTAGAAAACAAACATCTTCATTGGTATACTGTGTGAAATAAGATAGTTCGGTTCTAGAAATCAGTTGCTTTACTACGAAGAGGGTTGCGTGCAGCCAAAACTTTCCTAGTTTGTGTAATCTAACATGATGTATACGTTAGTTGATTCGCATCATTTGTAAAGTAGTTTGTTTAGAAAACAAACATCTTCATTGCTGAACCCTATACTGTGTGGAATAAGGTAGTTCGGTCTAGAAATCAGTTGCTTTCCTACGAAGAAGGTTGAGTGCAACAGGTTCAAACTTCCTTGTTAATGTATCCTAAAAAGATGTACAACTTAATTCATTCAGCTCATTTCTAAAACAGTTTGTTGAGAAAACAAACATCTTCATTGCCGAACACTGTACTGTGTGAAGTAACCTAGTTCGGTTCTAGAAATCAGTTGCTTTCCTACGAAGAGGGTTGAGTGCAGCCAGTTCAAACTTTCCTAGTTTGTGTAATCTAACATGATGTATACTTTAGTAGATTCGCGTCATTTTTAAAGTAGTTTGTTTAGAAAACAAACATCTTCATTGCTGAACCCTATACTGTGTGGAATAAGCTAGTTCGGTCTAGGAATCAGTTGCTTTCCTACGAAGAATGTTGAGTGCAACAAGGTCAAACTTCCCTTGTTAATGTATCCTAAAAAGATGTACAACTTAATACATTCAGCTCATTTCTAAATCAGTTTGTTGAGAAAACAAACATCTTCATTGCCGAACACTGTACTGTGTGAAATAAGCTAGTTTGGTTGTAGGAATCAGTTGCTTTCCAAGGTAGAAGGTTGAGTGCGGCAAGTTCAAACTATCGTTGTTTGTGTAATCTAAGAAGATGTAGAACTTACTAGTTTCGCTTCAAATCTGAACTACTTTGTTTAGAAAACAAACATCTTCATTGGTGAATACTATACTGTGTGAAATAAGCTAGTTCCGTTCTAGAAATCAGTTGCTTTCCTATGAAGAAGATTGGGTGCAGCCAGTTCAAACTTTCCTAGTTTGTGTAATCTAACATGATGTATACGTTAGTTGATTCGACTCATTTCTAAAGAAGTTTGTTTAGAAAACAAACATCTTCATTGCTGAACCGTATACGGTGTGAAATAAGCTAGTTCGTTTCTAGGAATCAGTTGCTTTTCTACGGAGCTGGTTGAGTACAAGTTCCACCTTTCCTTGTTAATGTAATCTAAAAAGGTGTACAACTTAATAGATTCACCTCATTTCTAAAGCAGTTTGTTGAGAAGACAAACGTCTTCATTGCCGAACACTGTACTGTGTGAAATAAGCTAGTTCGGTTCTAGGAATCAGTTGCTTTCCAAGGTAGAAGGTTGAGTGCAGCAAGTTCAAACTTCCCTCGTTAGTGTATCCTAAAATGATGTACAACTTAATAGATTCAGCTCATTTGTAAAATAGTTTGTTGAGAAAACAAATATCTTCATTGCCAAACACTGTACTGTGTGAAATAAGCCAGTTCAGTTCTAGGAATCTGTTGCTTTTCTACGGAGCTGGTTGAATGCAACAAGTTCAAACTTTCCTTATTCATGTAATCTAAAAAGATGTACAACTTAATAGATTCACCTCATTTCTAAAGCAGTTCGTTGAGAAGACAAACGTCTTCATTGCCGAACACTGTACTGTGTTAAATAAGCTAGTTCGGTTCTAGGAATCAGTTGCTTTCCAAGGTAGAAGGTTGAGTGCAGCAAGTTCAAACTTCCCTCGTTAGTGTATCCTAAAAATATGTACAACTTAATAGATTCAGCTCATTTGTAAAATAGTTTGTTGAGAAAACAAACATCTTCATTGCCGAACACTGTACTGTGTTAAATAAGCTATTTCGGTTCTAGGAATCAGTTGCTTTCCAAGGTAGAAGGTTGAGTGCAGCAAGTTCAAACTAACGTTGTTTGTGTAATCTAAGAAGATGTTAAACTTACAAGTTTCGCTTCATTTCTGAACTACTTTGTTTAGAAAAAAAACATCTTCATTGCCGAAGATTGTACTGTGTGAAATAAACTAGTTCGGTTCTAGAAATCAGTTGCTTTCCTTCGAAGAGCGTTGTGTTTAGCCAGTTCAAACTTTCCTAGTTTGTGTAATCTAACATGATGTGTACGTTAGTTGATGCGCCTCATTTTTAAAGTAGTTTGTTTAGAAAACAAACATCTTCATTGCTGAACCCTATACTGTGTGGAATAAGCTAGTTCAGTCTAGGAATCAGTTGCTTTCCTACGAAGCAGGTTGAGTGCAACAAGTTCAAACTTCCCTTGTTAATTTATCCTAAAAAGATGTACAGCTTGATAGATTCAGCTCATTTCTAAAATAGTTTGTTGAGAAAACAAACATCTTCATTGCCGAACACTGTACTGTGTGAAATAAGCTAGTTCAGTTCTAGGAATCATTGCTTTTCTACGGAGCTGGTTGAGTGCAACAAGTTCAAACTGTCCTTGTTAATGTAATCTGAAAAGATGTACAACTTAATAGATTCACCTCATTTCTAAAGTAGTTTGTTGAGAAGACAAACGTCTTCATTGCCGAACACTGTACTGTGTGAAATAAGCTAGTTGGTTCTAGGAATCAGTGGCTTTCCAAGGTAGAAGGTTGAGTGCAGCAAGTTCAAACTTCCTTGTTAATGTATCCTAAAAAGATGTACAACTTAATAAATTCAGCTCATTTTAAAATAGTTTTTGAGAAAACAAACATCTTCATTGCCAAACACTGCACTGTGTGAAATAAGGTAGTTCGGTTTTAGGAATCAGTTGCTTTTCACGAGCAGGCTGAGTGCAACAAGTTCAAACTTTCCTTGTTAACGTAATCTAAAAAGATGTACAACTGAATAGATTCAGCTCATTTCTAAAGCAGTTTGTTGGGAAGACAAACATCTTCATTGCCGAACACTGTACTGTGTGAAATAAGCTAGTTCGCTTCTAGGAATCAGTTGCTTTCCAAGGTAGAAGGTTGAGTGCAGCAAGTTCAAACTATCATTGTTTGTGTAATCTAAGAGGATGTAGAACTTACTAGTTTCGCTTCAAATCTGAAACTACTTTGTTTAGAAAACAAACATCTTCATTGAATCAGTTGCTTTCCAAGTTAGAAGGTTGAGTGCAGCAAGTTCAAGCTTCCCTTGTTAATGTATCCTAAGAAGATGTACAACTTAATAGATTCAGCTCATTTGTAAAACAGTTTGTTGAGAAAACAAACATCTTCATTGCCGAACACTGTACTGTGTGAAATAAGGTAGTTCGGTTTTAGGAATCAGTTGCTTTTCTACGGAGCTGGCTGAGTGCAACAAGTTCAAACTTTCCTTGTTAACCTAATCGGTTCTAGGAATCAGTTGCTTTCCAAGGTAGAAGGTTGAATACAGCAAGTTCAAACTATCGTTGTTTGTGTAGTCTAAGAAGATGTAAAACTTACAAGTTTCGCTTCATTTCTGAACTACTTTGTTTAGAAAACAAACATCTTCATTGCCCAACACTGTACTATGTGAAATAAGCTAGTTCCGTTCTAGAAATCAGTTGTTTTCCTACGAAGTGGGTTGAGTGCAGCCAGTTCAAACTTTCCTCGTTTGTGTAATCTAACATGATGTATACGTTAGTTGATTCGCCTCATTTGTAAAGTAGTTTGTTTAGATAACAAACATCTTCATTGCTGAACCCTATACTGTGTGGAATAAGCTAGTTCGGTCTAGGAATCAGTTGCTTTCCTACAAAGAAGGTTGAGTGCAACAAGATCAAACTTCCCTTGTTAATGTATACTAAAAAGATGTACAACTTAATAGATTCAGCTCATTTCTAAAATAGTTTGTTGAGAAAACAAACATCTTCATTGCCGAACACTGTACTGTGTGAAATAAGCTAGTTCGGTTCTAGGAATCAGTTTCTTTCCAAAGTAGAAGGTTGAGTGCAGCAAGTTCAAACTTCCCTTGTTAATGTATCCTAAAAAGATGTACAACTTGATAGATTCAGCTCATTTCTAAAATAGTTTGTTGAGAAAACAAACATCTTCATTGCCGAACACTGTACTGTGTGAAATAAGCTAGTTCGGTTCTAGGTATCAGTTGCTTTTCTACGGAGCTGGTTGAGTGCAACAAGTTCAAACTTTCCTTGTTATTGTAATCTAAAAAGATGTACAACTTACTAGTTTACCTCATTTCTAAAGCAGTTTCTTGAGAAGACAAACGTCTTTATTGCGGAACACTGTACTTTGTGAAATAAGCTAGTTCGGTTCTAGGAATCAGTTGCTTTCCAAGGTAGAAGGTTGAGTGTAGCAAGTTCAAACTATCGTTGTTTGTGTAGTCTAAGAAGATGTAAAACTTACAAGTTTCGCTTCATTTCTGAACTACTTTGTTTAGAAAAGAAACATCTTCATTGCCCAACACTGTACTGTGTGAAATAAGCTAGTTCGGTTCTAGGAATCAGTTGCTTTCCTAAGAAGAAGACTGAGTGCAACAAGTTCAAACATTCCTTGTTAATGTAATCTAAAAAGATGTACAACTTAATAGATTCACCTCATTTCTAAGAAGTTTGTTGAGAAGACAAACGTATTCATTGCCGAACATCATACTGTGTGAAATAAGCTAGTTCGTTTCCAGGAATCATTTGCTTTCCAAGGTAGAAGGTTGAGTGCAGCAAGTTCAAACTTCCCTTGTTAATGTATCCAAAAAAGATGTACAACTTGATAGATTCAGCTCATTTCTAAAATAGTTTGTTGAGTCAACACACATCTTCATTGCCGAACACTGTACTGTCTGAAATAAGGTAGTTCGATTCTAGGAATCAGTTGCTTTCCAAGGTAGAAGGTTGAGTGCAGGAAGTTCAAACTATCGTTGTTTGTGTAATCTAAGAAGATGTAAAACTTACAAGTTTCGCTTCATTTCTGAACTACTTTGTTTAGAAAACAAACATCTTCATTGCCAAACACTGTACTGTGTGAAATAAGATAGTTCCATTGTAGAAATCAGTTGCTTTCCTATCAACAGGGTTGAGTGCAGCCAGTTCAAACTTCCTAGTTTGTGTAATCTAACATGATGTATACTTTAGTTGATTCTCCTCATTTGTAAAGTAGTTTTTTAGCAAACAAACATCTTCATTGCTGAACCCTATACTGTGTGGAATAAGCTAGTTCGGTCTAGGAATCAGTTGTTTTCCTACGAAGAAGGTTGAGTGCAACAAGTTCAAACTTCCCTTGTTAATGTAATCTAAAAAGATGTACAACTTTATAGATTCACATCATTTCTAAAGCAGTTTGATGAGAAGACAAACGTCTTCATTTCCGAACACTGTACTGTGTGAAATAAGCTAGTTCGGTTCTAGGAATCAGTTGCTTTCCAAGGTAGAAGGTTGAGTGCAGCAAGTTCAAACTATCGTTGTTTGTGTAATCTAAGAGGATGTAGAACTTACTAGTTTCACTTCAAATCTGAACTACTTTGTTGAGAAAACAAACATCTTCATTGGCGAACACTATACTGTGTGAAATAAGCTAGTTCGGTTCTAGAAATCAGTTGCTTTCCTACGAAGATTAAGTGCAGCCAGTTCAAATTTTCCTAGTTTGTGTAATCTAACATGATGTATACGTTTGTTGATTCGACTCATTTCTAAAGAAGTTTGTTTAGAAAACAAACATCTTCATTGCTGAACCCTTTACTGTTTGAAATAAGCTAGTTCGGTCTAGGAATCAGTTGCTTTCCTACAAAGAAGGTTGAGTGCAACAAGTTCAAACTTCACTTGTTAATGTATCCTAAAAAGATGTACAACTTAATAGATTAAGCTCATTTTTAAAATAGATTGTTGAGAAAACAAACATCTTCATTGCCGAACACTGTACTGTGTGAAATAAGCTAGTTCGGATCCAGGAATCAGTTGCTTTTCTACGGAGCTGGTTGAGTGCAACAAGTTCAAACTTTCCTTGTTATTGTAATCTAAAAAGATGTACAACTTAATAGTTTACCTCATTTCTGAAACAGTTTCTTGAGAACACAAACGTCTTATTGCGGAACTCTGTACTTTGTGAAATAAGCTAGTTCGGTTCTAGCAATCAGTTGCTTTCCAAGGTAGAAGGTTGAGTGCAGCAAGTTCAAACTAAAGTTGTTTGTGTAATCTAAGAAGATGTAGAACTTACAAGTTTCGCTTCAAATCTAAACTACTTTCTTTAGAAAACAAACATCTTCATTGGCGAATACTATACTGTGGGAAATAAGCTAGTTCGGTTCTAGAAATCAGTTGCTTTCCTACGAAGAAGATTGAGTGCAAGAAGTTCAAACTATCCTTGTTAATGTAATCTAAAAAGATGTACTACTTAATAGATTCACCTCATTTCTAAAGCAGTTTGTTGAGAAAACAAATATCTTCATTGCTGAACACTGTACTGTGTGAAATAAGCTAGTTCGGTTCTAGAAATCAGTTGCTTTCCTACGAAGAGGGTGGAGTGCAGCCAGTTCAAACTTTCCTAGTTTGTGTAATCTAACATGATGTATACGTGAGTTGATTCGCCTCATTTGTAAAGTAGTTTGTTTAGAAAACAAACATCTTCATTGCTGAAACCAATACTGTGTGGAATAAGCTAGTTCGGTCTAGGAATCAGTTGCTTTCCTACGAAGAAGGTTCAGTGCAACCAGTTCAAACTTCCCTTGTTAATGTATCCTAAAAAGATGTTAAACTTAATAGATTCAGCTCATTTCTAAAATATCCTGTTGAGAACACAAACATCTTCATTGCCGAAAACTGTACGGTGTGAAATAATCTAGTTCGGTTCTAGGAATCAGTTGCTTTTCTACGCAGCTTGTTGAGTGCAGCAAGTTCAAATTTCCCTTCTTAATGTATCCTAAAAAGATGTACAGCTTAATAGATTCAGCTCATTTCTAAAATAGTTTGTTGAGAAAACAAACATCTTCATTGCCAAACATTGTACTGTGTGAAATAAGCTATTTCGTTTCTAGGAATCAGTTGCTTTCCAAGGTAGAAGGTTGAGTGCAGCAAGTTCAAACTATCGTTGTTTGTGTAATCTAAGAAGATGTAGAACTTACTAGTTTCATTTCAAATCTGAACTACTTTGTTTAGAAAACAAATATCTGCATTGCCGAACACTGTACTGTGTGAAATAAGGTATTTCTTTTCTAGGAATCAGTTGCTTTCCAAGGTAGAAGGTAGAGTGCAGCAGGTTCAAACTATCGTTGTTTGTGTAATCTAAGAAGATGTAAAACTTACAAGTTTCCCTTCAGTTCTGAACTACTTTGTTTAGAAAAAAAACATCTTCATTGCCGAACACTGTACTGTGTGAAATAAGATAGTTCGGTTCTAGAAATCAGTTGCTTTACTACGAAGAGGGTTGAGTGCAGCCAGTTCAACCTTTCCTAGTTTGTGTAATCTAACATAATGTATACGTTAGTTGATTCGCGTCATTTGTAAAGTAGTTTGTTTAGAAAACAAACATCTTCATTGCTGAACCTTATACTGTGTGGAATAAGCTAGTTCGGTCTAGGAATCAGTTGCTTTCCTACGAAGAAGGTTGAGTGCAACAAGTTCAAACGTCCCTTGTTAATGTATCCTAAAAAGATGTACAACTTAATAGATTCAGCTCATTTCTCAAATAGTTTGTTGAGAAAACAAACATCTTCATTGCCGAACACTGTACTGTGTGATATAAGCTAGTTCGGTTCTAGGAATCAGTTGCTTTTCTACGGAGCTGGTTGAGTGCAACAAGTTGAAACTTTCCTTGTTAATGTAATCTAAAAAGATGTACAACTTAATAGATTCACCTCATTTCTAAAGCAGTTTGTTGAGTAGACGAACGTCTTCATTGCCGAACACTGTACTGTGTGAAATAAGCTAGTTCGGTTCTAGGAATCAGTTGCTTTCCAAGGTAGAAGGTTGAGTGCAGGAAGTTCAAATTTCCCTTGTTAATGTATCCTAAAAAGATGTACAACTTAATAGATTCAGCTCATTTCTAAAATAGTTTGTCGAAAAAACAAACATCTTCAATGCCGAACACTGTACTGTGTGAAATAAGCTACTTCGGTTCTAGGAATCAGTTTCTTTCCAAGGTAGAAGGTTGAGTGCAGCAAGTTCTAACTATCGTTGTTTGTGTAATCTAAGAAGATGTACAACTTAATAGATTCAGCTCATTTCTAAAATAGTTTGTTGAGAAAACAAACATCTTCATTGCCGAACACTGTACTGTGTGAAATTAGCTAGTTCGGTTCTAGAAATCAGTTGCTTTCCTACGAAATGTTTTCAGTGCAGCCAGTTCAAACTTTCCTATTTTGTGTAATCTAACACGATGTATACGTTAGTTGATTCGTCTCATTTGTAAAGTCGTTTGTTTAGAAAACAAACATCTTCATTGCTGAACCCCGTACTGTGTGGAATAAACTAGTTCAGTCTAGGAATCAGTTGCTTTCCTATGAAGAAGGTTGAGTGCAACAAGTTGAAACTTCCCTTGTTAATGTATCCTAAAAAGATGTACAACTTAATAGATTCAGCTCATTTCTAAAATAGTTTGTTGAGAAAACTAACATCTTCATTGACGACCACTGTACTGTGTGAAATAAGCTAGTTCGGTTCTAGGAATCAGTTGCTTTCCAAGGTAGAAGGTTGAATGCAGGAAGTTCAAACTTCCCTTGTTAGTGTATTCTAAAAAGATGTACAACATAATAGATTCAGCTCATTTGTAAAATAGTTTGTTGAGAAAACAAATATCTTCATTGCCGAACACTGTACTGTGTGAAATAAGCTAGTTCACTTCTAGGAATCAGTTGCTTTCCAAGGCAGAAGGTTGAGTGCAGCAAGTTCAAACTATCGTTGTTTGTGTAATCTGAGAAGATTTAAAACTTACAAGTTTCACTTCATTTCTGAACTACTTTGTTTAGAAAACAAACATCTTCATTGCCGAACATGGTACTGTGTGAAATAAGCTAGTTTGGTTCTAGAAATCAGTTGCTTTCCTACGAAGAGGGTTGAGTGAACACAGTTCAAACTTTCCTAGTTTGTGTAATCTAACATGATGTATACGTTAGTTGATTCGCCTCATTTGTAAAGTAGTTTGTTTAGCAAACAAACATCTTCATTGCTGAATCCTATAGTGTGTGGAATAAGCTAGTTCGGTCTAGGAATCAGTTGCTTTCCTACGAAGAATGTTGAGTGTAACAAGTTCAAACTTCCCTTGTTAATGTATACTAAAAAGATGTACAACTTAATAGATTCAGCTCATTTCTAAAATAGTTTGTTGAGAAAACAAACATCTTCATTGCCGAACACTGTACTGTGTGAAATAAGCTAGTTCGGTTCTAGGAATCAGTTTCTTTCCAAAGTAGAAGGTTGAGTGCAGCAAGTTCAAACTATCGTTGTTTGTGTAATCTAAGAAGATGTAGAACTTACTAGTTTCACTTCAAATCTGAACTACTTTGTTTAGAAAACAAACATCTTCATTGGTGAACACTATACTTTGTGAAATAAGCTAGTTCAGTTCTAGAAATGAGTTGCTTTCCTACGAAGAAGATTGAGTGCAGCCAGTTCAAACTTTCCTAGTTTGTGTAATCTAACATGATGTGTACGTTAGTTGATTCGACTCATTTCTAAAGTAGTTTGCTTAGAAAACAAACATCTTCATTGCTGAAACGTATACTGTGTGAAATAAGCTAGTTCGGTCTAGGAATCAGTTGCTTTCCTAAGAAGAAGGTTGAGTGCAACAAGTTCAAACTTCCCTTGTTAATGTATCCTATAAAGATGTACAACTTAATAGATTTAGCTCATTTCTAAAATAGTTTGTTGAGAAAACAAACATCTTCATTGAGGAACACTGTACTGTGTTAAATAAGCTAATTCGGTTCTAGGAATCAGTTGCTTTTCTACGGAGCTGGTTGAGTGCAAAATATTCAAACTTTCCTAGTTAATGTAATCTAAAAAGATGTACAACTTAATAGATTCACCTCATTTCTAAAGCAGTTTGTTTTGAAGACAAACGTCTTTATTTCCGAACACTGTACTGTGTGAAATAAGCTTGTTCGGTTCTAGGAATCAGTTGCTTTCCAAGGGAGAAGGTTGAGTGCAGCAAGTTCAAACTAACGTTGTTTGTGTAATCTAAGAAGATATAAAACTTACAAGTTTCGCTTCATTTCTGAACTACTTTGTTTAGAAAACAAACATCTTCATTGCCGAACACTGTACTGTGTGAAATAAGCTAGTTCGGTTCTAGAAATCAATTTCTTTCCTACGAAGAGGGATGAGTAAAGCCAGTTCAAACTTTCCTAGTTTGTGTAATCTAACATGATGTATACGTTAGTTGATGCGCCTCATTTGTAAAGTAGTTTGTTTAGAAGACAAACGTCTTCATTGCCGAACACTGTACTGTGTGAAATAAGATAGTTCGGTTCTAGGATTCAGTTGCTTTCCAAGGTCGAAGGTTGAGTGCAGCAAGTTCAAACTTCCCTTGTTAATGTATCCTAAAAAGATGTACAACTTATTAGATTCAGCTCATTTCTAAAATAGTTTGTTGAGAAAACAAACATCTTCATTTCCGAACACTGTACTGTGTGAAATAAGGTAGTTCGGTTCTAGGAATCAGTTGCTTTCCTACGAAGAAGGTTGAGTGCAGCAAGTTAAAACTATCGTTGTTTGTGTAATCTAAGAAGATGTAAAACTTACAAGTTTCGCTTCAAATCTGAACTACTTTGTTTAGAAAACAAAGATCTTCATTGCCGAACACTGTACTGTGTGATATAAGCTAGTTCGGTTCTAGAAATGAGTTGCTTTCCTACGAAAGAGGGTTGAGTGCAGCCTGTTCAACCATTCCTGGTTTGTGTAATCTAACATGATGTATAATGATAGTTGATTCGCCTCATTTGTAAAGTAGTTTGTTTAGAAAACAAACATCTTCATTGCTGAACCCTATACTGTGTGGAATAAGCTAGTTCGGTTCTAGACATCAGTTGCTTTCCTACGAAGAGGGTTTAGTCCACCCAATTCAAACTTTCCTAGTTTGTGTAATCTAACATGATGTATACGTTAGTTGATTCGCCTCATTTGTAAAGTAGTTTGTTTTGCAAACAAACATCTTCATTGCTGAACCCTATATTGTGTGGAATAAGCTAGTTCGGTCTAGGAATCAGTTGCTTTCCTACGAAGAAGGTTGAGTGCAACAAGTTCAAACTTCCCTTATTAATGTATCGTAAAAAGATGTACAACTTAATAGATTCAGCTCATTTCTAAAATAGTTTGTTGAGAAAACAAACATCTTCATTGCTGAAACCTGTACTGTGTGAAATAAGCTAGTTCGGTTCTAGGAATCAGTTTCTTTCCAAGGTAGAAGGTTGAGTGCAGCAAGTTCAAACTATCATTGTTTGTGTAATCTAAGAAGATGTAGAACTCACTAGTTTCGCTTCAAATCTGAACTACTTTGTTTAGAAAACAAACATCTTCATTGCTGAACCGTATACTGTGTGAAATAATCTAGTTCGGTCTAGGAATCAGTTGCTTTCCTACGAAGAAGATTCAGTGCAACAAGTTCAAACTTCCCTTGTTAATGTATCCTATAAAGATGTACAACTTAATAGATTCAGCTCATTTCTAAAATAGTTTGTTGAGAAAACAAATATCTTCATTGCCGAACACTGTACTGTGTGAAATAAGCTAGTTCGGTTCTAGGAATCAGTTGATTTTCTACAGAGCTGGTTCAGTGCAACATATTCAAACTTTGCTTGTTAATGTAATCTAAAAAGAAGTACAACTTAATAGATTCACCTCATTTCTAAAGCAGTTTGTTGAGAAGACAAACGTCTTCATTGCCGAACACTGTACTGTGTGAAATAAGCTAGTTCAGTTCTAGGAATCAGTTGCTTTTCAAGGTAGAAGGTTGAGTGCAGCAAGTTCAAAGTATCGTTGTTTGTGTATTCTAAGAAGATGTAAAACTTACAAGTTTCGCTTCATTTCTGACCTACATTGTTTATAAAACAAACATCTTCATTGCCGAACACTGTACTGTGTGAAATAGGCTAGTTCGGTTCTAGAAATCAGTTGCTTTCCTACGAAGAGGGTTGAGTGCAGCCAGTTCAAACGTTCCTAGTTTGTGTAATCTAACATGATGTATACGTTAGTTGATTCGCCTCATTTGTAAAGTAGTTTGTTTAGCAAACAAACATCTTCATTTCTGAACCCTATACTGTGTGGAATAAGCTAGTTCGGTCTAGGAAACAGTTGCTTTCCTACGAAGAAGGTTGAGTGCAACAGGTTCAAACGTCCCTTGTTAATGTATCCTAAAAAGATGTACAACTTAATAGATTCAGCTCATTTCTAAAATTGTTTGTTGAGAAAACAAACATCTTCATTGCCGAACACTGTACTGTGTGAAATAAGGTAGTTCGGTTCAAGGAATCAGTTGCTTTTCTATGGAGCTGTTGAGTGCAACAAGTTCAAACTTTCCTTGTTAATGTAATCTGAAAAGATGTACAACTTAATAGATTCACCTCATTTCTAAAGCAGTTTGTTGAGAAGACAAACGTCTTCATAGCCGAACACGGTACTGTGTGAAATAAGCTAGTTTGGTTCTGGGAATCAGTTGCTTTCCAAGGTAGAAGGTTGAGTGCAGCAAGTTCAAACTATCGTTCTTTGTGTAATCTAAGAAGATGTAGAACTTACAAATTTCGCTTCAAATTTGAACTACTTTGTTTAGAAAACAAACATCTTCATTCGCGAACACTATACTGTGTGAAATAAGCGAGTTGGGTTCTAGAAATCAGTTGCTTTCCTATGAAGAAGATTGAGTGCAGCCAGTTCAAACTTTCATAGTTTGTGTCATCTCACATGATGTATACGTTAGTTAATTCGCCTCATTTGTAAAGTAGTTTGTTGAGAAAACAAACATCTTCATTTCTGAACCCTATACTGTGTGGAATAAGCTAGTTCGGTCTAGGAAACAGTTGCTTTCCTAAGAAGAAGATTGAGTGCAACAAGTTCAAACTTCCGTAGTTAATGTATCCTCAAAAGTGTACAACTTAATAGAATAAGCTCATTTCTAAAATAGTTTGTTGAGAAAACAAACATCTTCATTGCCGAACACTGTATTGTGAGAAGTAAGCTAGTGCTGTTCTAGGAATCAGTGGATTTTCTACCGAGGTGGTTGAGTACAGCAAGTTCAAACTTTCCTTGTTTGTGTAATCTACCAAGATGTAAAACTTACAAGTTTCTCTTCATTTCTAAACTACTTTGTTTAGAAAACAAATATGTTCATTGCCGCACACTGTACTGTGTGCAATAAGCTAGTTCGGTTCTAGGAATCAGTTGCTTTCCAAGTAGAAGGTTGAGTGCACCAAGTTCAAACTAACGTTGTGTGTGAAATCTAAGATGATGTAAAACTTACAAGTTTAGCTTCATTTCTAAACTACTTTCTTTACAATACAAACATCATCATTGCTGAACACTGTACTGTGTGAAATAAGCTAGTTCGGTTCTAGGAATCAGTTGCTTTCCTAAGAAGAAGGTTGAGTGCAGCAAATTCAAACTTTCCTTGTTAATGTAATCTAACAAGATATGCAACTTATTAGAATCGCTTCATTTCTACTATACTTTCTTTATAAAACAAACATCTTCATTGCCATATAATGTACTTGGTCAAATAAGCTGTTTCGGTTCTAGAAATCAGTTACTTTCCTACAAAGAAGGTTGAGTGCAGCAAGTTCAAACTCTCTTTGTTTGTGTAATATAACAAGATGTACAACTTACAAGTTTCGATTCATTTCTAACCTACTTTGTTTGGAGAGCAAACATCTTCATTGCCGAATACTGTACTGTGTGAAATAAGCTAGTTCGATTCTAGGAATCAGTTGCTTTTCTACGGAGCTGGTTGAGTGCAACAAGTTCAAACTTTCCTGGTGATTGTAATCTAAAAGATGTACAACTTAATAGATTCACCTCCTTTCTAAACCAGTTTGTTGACAAAAGAAACGCTTCATTTCGAACACTGTACTGTGTGAAATAAGCTAGTTCGGGTCTAGGAATCAGTTGCTTTCCAAGGTAGAAGGTTGAGTGCAGCAAGTTCAAACTATCGTTGTTTGTGTAATCTGAGAAGATGTAAAACTTGCAAGTTTCGCTTCATTTCTGAACTACTTTGTTTAGAAAACAAACATCTTCATTGCCGAACACTGTACTGTGTGAAATAAGCTAGTTCGGTTCTAGAAATCAGTTGCTTTCCTACGAAGAGGGTTGAGTGCAGCCAGTTCCAACTTTCCTACTTTGTGTAATCTAACATGATGTATATGTTAGTTGATTCACCTCAATTGTAAAGTAGTTTAGAAAACAAACATCTTCATTGCTGAAACCTATACTGTGTGGAATAAGCTAGTTCGGTCTAGGAATCAGTTGCTTTCCTACGAAGAAGGTTGAGTGCAACAAGTTCAAACTTCCCTTGTTAATGTAATCTAAAAAGATGTACAACTTAATAGATTCACCTCATTTCTAAAGCAGTTTGATGAGACGACAAACGTCTTCATTGCCGAACACTGTACTGTGTGAAATAAGCTAGTTCGGTTCTAGGAATCAGTTGCTTTCCAAGGTAGAAGGTTGAGTGCAGCAAGTTCAAACTATCGTTGTTTGTGTAATCTAAGAAGATGTAAAACTTACAAGTTTCGCTTCATTTCTGAACTACTTTATTTAGAAAACAAACATCTTCATTGCCGAACACTGTACTGTGTGAAATAAGCTAGTTCGGTTCTAGAAATCAGTTGCTTTCCTACGAAGAGGGTTGAGTACAGCCAGTTCAAACTTTCCTAGTTTGTGTAATCTAACATGATGTAAAGGATAGTTGATTCGCCTCATTTGTAAAGTAGTTTGTTTAGAAAACAAACATCTTCATTGCTGAACCCTATACTGTGTGAAATAAGCTAGTTCGGTCTAGGAATCAGTTGCTTTCCTACGAAGAAGGTTGAGTGCAACAAGTTCAAACTTCCCTTGTTAATGTATCCAAAAAGATGTACAACTTAATGGATTCAGCTCATTTCTAAAATAGTTTGTTGAGAAAACAAACCTCTTCATTGCCGAACACTGTACTGTGTGAAATAAGATAGTTCGGTTCTAGGAATCAGTTGCTTTCCAAGGTGGAAGGATGTGTGCAGCAAGTTCAAACTGTCGTTGTTTGTGTAATCTAAGAAGATGTAGAACTTACAAGTTTCGCTTCAAACCTGAACTACTTTGTTTAGAAAACAGACATCTTCATTGGCGAACACTATACTGTGTGAAATAAGCTAGTTCGGTTCTAGAAATCACTTGCTTTCCTACGAAGAAGATTGAGTGCAGCCAGTTCAAACTTTCCTAGTTTGTGTAATCTAACATGATGTGTACGTTAGTTGATTCGACTCATTTCTAGAGTAGTTTGTTTAGAAAACAAACATCTTCATTGCTGACCCCTATACTGTGTGAAATAAGCTAGTTCTGTCTAGGAATTAGTTGCTTTCTTAAGAAGGTTGAGTGCAACAAGTTCAAACTTCCCTTGTTACTGTATCCTAATAAGAGGTACAACTTGACAGATTCAGCTCATTTCTAAAATAGTTTGTTGAGAAAACAAACATCTTCATTGCCGAACACTGTATTGTGAGAAGTAAGCTAGTGCTGTTCTAGGAATCAGTGGATTTTCTACGGAGGTGGTTGAGTACAGCAAGTTCAAACTTTCCTTGTTTGTGTAATCTAACAAGATGTAAAACTTACAAGTTTCTCTTCATTTCTAAACTACTTTGTTTAGAAAACAAACATAGCCATTGCCGCACACTGTACTGTGTGCAATAAGCTAGTTCTGTTCTAGGAATAAGTTGCTTTCCAAGTAGAAGTTTGAGTGCACTAAGTTCAAACTAACGTTGTGTGTGAAATCTAAGATGATGTAAAACTTACAAGTTTAGCTTCATTTCTAAACTACTTTCTTTACAATACAAACATCATCATTGCTGAACACTGTACTGTGAAATAAGCTAGTTCGGTTCTAGGAATCAGTTGCTTTCCTAAGAAGAAGTTTGAGTGCAGCAAATTCAAACTTTCCTTGTTAATGTAATCTAACAAGATATGCAACTTATTAGAATCGCTTCATTTCTACTATACTTTCTTTATAAAACAAACATCTTCATTGCCATATAATGTACTTTGTCAAATAAGCTGTTTCGGTTCTAGAAATCAGTTACTTTCCTACAAAGAAGGTTGAGTGCAGCAAGTTCAAACTCTCTTTGTTTGTGTAATATAACAAGATGTACAACTTACAAGTTTCGATCAATTTCTAACCTACTTTGTTTGGAGAGCAAACATCTTCATTGCCGAATACTGTACTGTGTGAAATAAGCTAGTTCGATTCTAGGAATCAGTTGCTTTTCTACGGAGCTGGTTGAGTGCAACAAGTTCAAACTTTCCTGGTGATTGTAATCTAAAAGATGTACAACTTAATAGATTCACCTCCTTTCTAAACCAGTTTGTTGACAAAAAAACGCCTTCATTTCCGAACACTGTACTGTGTGAAATAAGCTAGTTCGGGTCTAGGAATCAGTTGCTTTCCAAGGTAGAAGGTTGAGTGCAGCAAGTTCAAACTATCGTTGTTTGTGTAATCTGAGAAGATGTAAAACTTGCAAGTTTCGCTTCATTTCTGAACTACTTTGTTTAGAAAACAAACATCTTCATTGCCGAACACTGTACTGTGTGAAATAAGCTAGTTCAGTTCTAGAAATCAGTTGCTTTCCTACGAAGAGGGTTCAGTGCAGCCAGTTCCAACTTTCCTAGTTTGAATAATCTAACATGATGTATATGTTAGTTGATACACCTCAATTGTAAAGTAGTTTGTTTAGAAAACAAACATCTTCATTGCTGAAACCTATACTGTGTGGAATAAGCTAGTTCGGTCTAGGAATCAGTTGCTTTCCTACGAAGAAGGTTGAGTGCAACAAGTTCAAACTTCCCTTGTTAATGTAATCTAAAAAGATGTACAACTTAATAGATTCAACTCATTTCTAAAGCAGTTTGATGAGAAGACAAACTTCTTCATTGCCGAACACTGTACTGTGTGAAATAAGCTAGTTCGGTTCTAGGAATCAGTTGCTTTCCAAGGTAGAAGGTTGAGTGCAGCAAGTTCAAACTATCGTTGTTTGTGTAATCTAAGAAGATGTAAAACTTACAAGTTTCGCTTCATTTCTGAACTACTTTATTTAGAAAACAAACATCTTCATTGCCGAACACTGTACTGTGTGAAATAAGCTAGTTCGGTTCTAGAAATCAGTTGCTTTCCTACGAAGAGGGTTGAGTACAGCCAGTTCAAACTTTCCTAGTTTGTGTAATCTAACATGATGTAAAGGATAGTTGATTCGCCTCATTTGTAAAGTAGTTTGTTTAGAAAACAAACATCTTCATTGCTGAACCCTATACTGTGTGAAATAAGCTAGTTCGGTCTAGGAATCAGTTGCTTTCCTACGAAGAAGGTTGAGTGCAACAAGTTCAAACTTCCCTTGTTAATGTATCCTAAAAAGATGTACAACTTAATGGATTCAGCTCATTTCTAAAATAGTTTGTTGAGAAAAACAAAACCTCTTCATTGCCGAACACTGTACTGTGTGAAATAAGATAGTTCGGTTCTAGGAATCAGTTGCTTTCAAGGTGGAAGGATGTGTGCAGCAAGTTCAAACTGTCGTTGTTTGTGTAATCTAAGAAGATGTAGAACTTACAAGTTTCGCTTCAAACCTGAACTACTTTGTTTAGAAAAACAGACATCTTCATTGGCTAACACTATACTGTGTGAAATAAGCTAGTTCGGTTCTAGAAATCACTTGCTTTCCTACGAAGAAGATTGAGTGCAGCCAGTTCAAACTTTCCTAGTTTGTGTAATCTAACATGATGTATACGTTAGTTGATTCGACTCATTTCTAGAGTAGTTTGTTTAGAAAACAAACATCTTCATTGCTGAACCCTATACTGTGTGAAATAAGCTAGTTCTGTCTAGGAATTAGTTGCTTTCTTACGAAGAAGGTTGAGTGCAACAAGTTCAACCTTCCCTTGTTACTGTATCCTAATAAGAGGTACAACTTGACAGATTCAGCTCATTTCTAAAATAGTTTGTTGAGAAAACAAACATCTTCATTGCCGAACACTGTATTGTGAGAAGTAAGCTAGTGCTGTTCTAGGAATCAGTGGATTTTCTACGGAGGTGGTTGAGTACAGCAAGTTCAAACTTTCCTTGTTTGTGTAATCTAACAAGATGTAAAACTTACAAGTTTCTCTTCATTTCTAAACTACTTTGTTTAGAAAACAAACATGTTCATTGCCGCACACTGTACTGTGTGCAATAAGCTAGTTCGGTTCTAGGAACAAGTTGCTTTCCAAGTAGAAGTTTGAGTGCACTAAGTTCAAACTAACGTTGTGTGTGAAATCTAAGATGATGTAAAACTTACAAGTTTAGCTTCATTTCTAAACTACTTTCTTTACAATACAAACATCATCATTGCTGAACACTGTACTGTGTGAAATAAGCTAGTTCGGTTCTAGGAATCAGTTGCTTTCCTAAGAAGAAGGTTGAGTGCAGCAAATTCAAACTTTCCTTGTTAATGTAATCTAACAAGATATGCAACTTATTAGAATCGCTTCATTTCTACTATACTTTCTTTATAAAACAAACATCTTCATTGCCATATAATGTACTTGGTCAAATAAGCTGTTTCGGTTCTAGAAATCAGTTACTTTCCTACAAAGAAGGTTGAGTGCAGCAAGTTCAAACTCTCTTTGTTTGTGTAATATAACAAGATGTACAACTTACAAGTTTCGATTCATTTCTAACCTACTTTGTTTGGAGAGCAAACATCTTCATTGCCGAACACTGTACTGTGTGAAATAAGCTAGTTCGATTCTAGGAATCAGTTGCTTTTCTACGGAGCTGGTTGAGTGCAACAAGTTCAAACTTTCCTGGTTATTGTAATCTAAAAAGATGTACAACTTAATAGATTAACCTCCTTTCTAAACCAGTTTGTTGACAAAACAAACGCCTTCATTTCCGAACACTGTACTGTGTGAAATAAGCTAGTTCGGGTCTAGGAATCAGTTGCTTTCCAAGGTAGAAGGTTGAGTGCAGCAAGTTCAAACTATCATTGTTTGTGTAATCTGAGAAGATGTAAAACTTGCAAGTTTCGCTTCATTTCTGAACTACTTTATTTAGAAAACAAACATCTTCATTGCCGAACACTGTACTGTGTGAAATAAGCTAGTTCAGTTCTAGAAATCAGTTGCTTTCGTACGAAGAGGGTTGAGTGCAGCCAGTTCCAACTTTCCTAGTTTGTGTAATCTAACATGATGTATACGTTAGTTGATTCACCTCAATTGTAAAGTAGTTTGTTTAGAAAACAAACATCTTCATTGCTGAAACCTATACTGTGTGGAATAAGCTAGTTCGGTCTAGGAATCAGTTGCTTTCCTACGAAGAAGGTTGAGTGCAACAAGCTCAAACATCCCTTGTTAATGTAATCTAAAAAGATGTACAACGTAATAGATTCAGCTCATTTCTAAAATAGTTTGTTGAGAAAACAAACATCTTCAGTGCCGAACACTGTACTGTGTGAAATAAGCTAGTTCGGTTCTAGGAATCAGTTGCTTTCCAAGGTAGAAGGTTGAGTGCAGCAAGTTCAAACTATCATTGTTTGTGTAATCTAAGAAGATGTACAACTTACAAGTTTCGCTTCAAACCTGAACTACTTTGTTTAGAAAACAAACATCTTCATTGGCGAACACTATACTGTGTGAAATAAGCTAGTTCGGCTCTAGAAATAAGTTGCTCTCCTACGAAGAAGATTGAGTGCAGCCAGTTCAAACTTTCCTAGTTTGTGTAATCTAACATGATGTATACGTTAGTTGATTCGACTCATTTCTAAAGCAGTTTGTTGAGAAGACAAACATCTTCATTGCTGAACCGTATACTGTGTGAAATAAGCTAGTTCGGTCTAGGAATCAGTTGCTTTCCTAAGAAGAAGGTTGAGTGCAACAAGTTCAAACTTCCCTTGTTAATGTATCCTAAAAAGATGTACAACTTAATAGATTCAGCTCATTTCTTTAATAGTTTGTTTAGAAAACAAACATCTTTATTGCCTCACATTGTACTGTGTGAAATAAGCTAGTTCGGTTCTAGGAATCAGTTGCTTTTCTACGGAGCTGGTTGAGTGCAACAAGTTGAAACTTTCCTTGTTAATGTAATCTAAAAAGATGTACAACTTAATAGATTCACCTCATTTCTAAAGCAGTTTGTTGAGAAGACAAACGTCTTCATTGCCGAACACTGTACTGTGTGAAATAAGCTAGTTCGGTTCTAGGAATCAGTTGCTTTCAAGATAGAAGGTTGAGCGCAGCAAGTTCAAACTTCCCTTGTTAATGTATCGTAAAAAGATGTACAACTTAATGGATTCAGCTCATTTCTAAAATAGTTTGTTGAGAAAACAAACATCTTCATTGCCGAACACTGTACTATGTGAAGTAAGCTAGTACGGTTCTATGAATCAGTGGCTTTTCTACGGAGGTGGTTGAGTACAGCAAGTTCAAACTTTCCTTGTTTGTGTAATCTAAGAAGATGTAAAACTTACAAGTTTCGCTTCATTTCTGAACTTCTTTGTTTAGAAAACAAACGTCTTCATTGCCGAACACTGTACGGTGTGAAATAAGCTAGTTCAGTTCTAGAAATCAGTTGCTTTCCTACGAAGAGGGTTGAGTGCAGGCAGTTCAAACTTTCCTAGTTTGTGTAATCTAACATGATGTATACGTTAGTTGATTCGCCTCATTTGTAAAGTAGTTTGTTTAGAAAACAAACATCTTCATTGCTGAACCCTATACTGTGTGGAATAAGCCAGTTCGGTCTAGGAATCAGTTGCTTTCCTACGAAGAAGTTTGAGTGCAACAAGTTCAAACTTTCCTAGTTTGTGTAATCTAACATGATGTATACGTTAGTTGATTCGACTCATTTCTAAAGCAGTTTGTTGAGAAGACAAACGTCCTCATTGCTGAACCCTATACTGTGTGAAATAAGCTAGTTCGGTCTAGGCATCAGTTGCTTTCCCAGGAAGAATGTTGAGTGCAACAATTTCAAAGTTCCCTTGTTAATGTATCCTCAAAAGATGTACAACTTAATAGATTCAGCTCATTTCTAAAATAGTTTGTTGAGAAAACAAACATCTTCATTGCCGAACACTGCACTGTGTGAAGTAAGCTAGTACGGTTCTAGGAATCAGTTGCTTGTCTATGGAGGTGGTTCAGTACAGCAAGTTCAAACTTTCTTTGTTTGTGTAATCTAACAAGATGTAAAACTTACAACTTTCGCTTCTTTTCTAAACTACTTTTTTTAGAAAACAAATATGTTCATTGCCGATCACTGTACTGCGTACAATAAGCTAATTCCGTTCTAGGAATCAGTTGCTTTCCAAGTAGAAGGTTGAGTGCACCAAGTTCAAACTAACGTTGTTTGTGTAATCTAAGAAGATGTAAAACTTACAAGTTTAGCTTCATTTCTAAACTACTTTCTTTAGAATACGAACATCTTCATTGCCGAACACTGAACTGTGTGAAATAAGCGGTTTCGGTTGTAGAATTCCTTTGCTTTCCTAAGAAGGTTGAGTGGAGCAAGTTCAAACTCTGTTTGTGTAATCTAACAAGAAGTACAACTTACAAGTTTCACTTCATTTCTAAACGACTTAGTTTGGAAAGCAAACATCTTCATTGCCGAACACTGTACTGTGTGAAATAAGCTAATTCGGTTCTAGGAATCAGTTGCTTTTCTACGGAGCAGGTTGAGTGCTACAAGTTCAAACTTTCCTTTTTATTGTAATCTAAAAAGATGTACAACTTAATAGATTCACCTCATTTCTAAAGCAGAGTGTTGACAAAACAAACTTCTTCATTGCCGAACACTGTACTGTGTGAAATAAGCTAGTTCGTTTCTAGGATTCAGTTGCTTTTCTACAGAGCTGGTTGAGTGCAACAAGTTCAAACTTTCCTTGTTATTGTAATCTAAAAAGATGTACAACTTGGTGCTTCTGGTTAAGATGGCGACATAGGAACCTCGCCAAAAGAGGGTAGCGAACAAAAGCAAAACAAACCCCAGCAAAATACACTTTTCTACTAAAAAGTGAGGTACATAGTAAACTTAAAAGCCCAGCAGAGAAGTAGGAGAGTTCCAGAGCGTCTGGAGCCCACAGAAGCGGCTCCACAGCCACCGCAGCTGCCGCGTGGGCGGGCGTGGCCAGGGCGCTGCCTGAGACAGCTGATCCGCAGAACTTTTAAAGGCAGGTGAGGAGAATTTTCCACTCACACCGCCTCCTCACAATCTCAAGAAGCGTGGAAGGAGGACAGTAGAGACCAACAAAGAGGCTTGTGAGGAAGAGGATCGCGTAGAGGAACAGTCAGACTTCAGCCGCCACTCACAGCCTCCCCTCCCCCACCACGAGTGCCAGCACGGAGCAACAGAGATCACCAGCTCACCAGCAGCATCGGGCGCAGCGAAAGCAGAGACCAACAGACGCAGCTGACTTACTGAATCCACAACACAGCAAAGGAACCAAGCAGCCGTGCAGCATAGCTGTGTTCAAACCCGTTCCAAAAGGTAATTTGGTTTTCACTAGGTTAGTACCCAACAAATAAGCCTGGTATATAATCCTGTTGGATGGTCAGATCTGACATTCCTAAATAAGCTATTTTCTAGGCTGCTCATTTGTTGCTTCCTGATTTGTTTCCTCCTCTGTCATTCATTGGGGAAGGGTCTCTCTTGATCACAAGTTGACCTTGGAACTCTCTACAGATCAGAAATCTTAGCCTCCCAGCTGACAGGATTAAGGGCGTGGGCTAACACATATCCTTAGGAACTGTGACTTTGTCATAATACCTGCTTTTGCACAAATACTCTGTGCTTTATTTCATTGAAGGGGTACATTGTTGAGTTAAATTTTTGGATCTTGACTGTATTCTGTTCCCTTCACCCCACTTGATAATCTCATAGCAGGCAAGGGTCACTTCTGTGATTACTTTGAGAGCCTTAAGAACCACACTTAACACCTTAAACTCCTACACTGAAGACATATAATATCAGATTGATTGATACATCTAACATTACTGCAGATATTTAGAAAACCCAAGCATTAAATTAATTCAAGATGCAAAGATCTCTACAGTACAATACAAGAAACACAAAACATCCAAAAAGTATTAATATATCAGAAATGACCTTCAGTGAGGCTGACTTAGAGGACATCCCCGAGAAAGATTTCAAAAGAATGATTATAATTATGTTCAAAGAACTCAAAGAGGAAATGAAAGGGTTCAAAGACCTCAAAGAAGAAATCAAAGGATTCAAAGAAAACAGAGAAAACCAATTTAATGAAATAAGGAGGTCAATACTAGACATAAATACGGAAATAGAAAGAATAAAGAAAACCCACTCAGAAATGCTAGCAATAAAGAACACAGTCAGTGAAATTAAAACCTCTGTAGAAAATCTCTCTAGTAGAATGGATGAAGGAGAGAACAGGATATCGAAGCTAGAAGACCAAGTAGCTGATCTAATACAGTCCAACAGAGAGAAAGACAAAATAATAGGAAGGTATAAATGGGAATTACAGGATATTCGGGACACTATGAAAAGATCAAACATAAGAATTCAAGGGATAGTAGAAGGAGAAGAATTTCACTCCAAAGGCATAGTAGGTGTTTTCAACAAAATCATAGAGGAAAACTTCCCCAAATTGGGAAAGAGATGCCAATGCAGATACAGGAAGCCTTTAGAACACCAAACAGACAAAAACTGGAAAGAACCTCTCCCGCCATATTATAATTAAACTACCAAACATACAAACCAAAGAAAATATATTGAAAGCAGCTAGAGAGAAAAAGCAAGTGACCTACAAAGGAAGCCCATCAGACTCACAGCAGATTACTCAACACAAACTTTAAAGGCCAGAAGGGCCTGGAGTAATGTATTCAAGTTCTGAAAGATAAAAACTGTCAACCGAGATTACTTTATCCTGCAAAACTATCTATCCAATAATAAGGACATTCCACAACAAAGACAGGCTAAAGGAATTTTTGGCAACTAAACAGGCTCTACAGAAAATACTTGCAGGAATCATTCATGCTGAGGAGAAAGCAAAGCACACACATCAGGAAATAGGAAAAAATAAACCATACTCAAATAACACTTAAAACAAGTGAGTAAAGGGAAAAGGAAAAAACTAAAAATAAGAAGGATGGTGAGAATAAACACATATATGTCAATAATAACTCTTAATATCAATGGTCTCAATGCCCCTATCAAAAGACACAGACTTGCAGACTGGATTAAAAAGCAGGATCCTACCATCTGTTGCCTCCAGGAAACTCATCTCTCAATAAAAAATAGAAACCTTCTTAGGGTGAAAGGTTGGAAAAAAGGTATTTCAAGCAAATGGGCCTAGAAAACAAGCAGGGGTTGCTATTTTAATTTCTGACAAGATAGACTTCAATCCAACATTTGTGAGGAAAGATAAAGAAGGTCACTTTAGACTGATTAAAGGAACACTCCAACAGGAGGACATTACAATCCTAAACATATATGCCCCTAACATGGGGGCTCCCAATTTCATCAAACAAACACTATTAGAATTAAGGTCAGAGATATCTCCTAACATAATAGTAGTGGGGACTTCAATACCCCACTCTCATCACTTGACAGGTCTACCCAGCAAAAAAATAAACAGAGAGACATCTGCATTAAATGATACCATGGAACAAATGGACCTAACAGATATATACAGAACATTCCATCCAAATGCTGCAGAATATACATTTTTCTCAGCAGCACACGGGACATTTTCTAAAATAGACCATATACTAGGACACAAATCAAATCTTAACAAATACAGGAAAATTGAAATAATCCCTTGTACATTGTCTGACCACAATGGGATTAAACTGCAAATCAGCAACAAGAAAATATACAGAGCATACAGAAACTCATGGAGACTAAACAGCACTTTATTGAATGATGTATGGGTCATTGAAGAAGTTAAAAGGAAATCAAGAAATTGTAGAATCAAATGATGATGAGAATACAACATACCAAAACCTTTGGGACACAATGAAGGCAGTCCTACGAGGGAAATTTATAGCCCTAAGTGCATATATTAAGAAATTGGAGAGTTCACAACTAAACAATTTAATGCTTCACCTAAGGCCTTGGAAAAAAGAAGAACAAGGCAAACCAAAAATTAGTAGACGGGAAGAAATAATAAAGGTTAGGGCAGAAATTAATGAAATGGAAACCAAAAAACAATCAAAAAAGATCAATGAAACAAAGAGTTGGTTCTTTGAAAGGATAAACAAGATTGACAAACCCTTAGCAAATCTGACCAAAAGAAAGAGAGAAGAGACAAAAATTGATAAAATTAGAGATGATAAAGGCAACATCACAACAGATACCAAAGAAATTCAGAAAATCATACAGACATACTTTAAGAATATATATGCCTCTAAGTTTGAAAACCTGAAAGATATGGATGAATTCCTTGATTCATATGACCTACCAAAATTAAATCAAGAAGAGATAAACCATTTAAATAGAACTATAACAACCACAGAGATTCAAGCAGTTATAAAAAGTCTCCCAACTAAAAAAGCCCAGGCCCAGATGGATTCACTGCTGAATTTTACCAGACATTCCTGGAGGATCTAACGCCAATGCTTCTCAAACTTTTCCATAAAATAGAAAAGGAAGGAACTCTACCAAAATCCTTCTATGAAGCCAGCATCACCCTGATACCCAAACCGGACAAAGACAGATCAAAAAAGAAAATTATAGACCAATCTCCCTCATGAACATGGATGCAAAAATTCTCAACAAAATACTGGCAAACAGAATACAAGAATTTATCAGAAAGATTATTCACCCTGACCAAGTAGGCTTTATCCCAGAGATGCAGGGATGGTTCAACATACGCAAATCCATAAATGTAATAAACCATATAAATGGTCTGAAGTACAAAAATCATATGGTCATCTCAATAGATGCAGAAAAGGCATTTGACAAAATCCAACACCCCTTCATGGTGAAAGTATTACAGAAACTGGGAATAGAAGGAGCATATCTCAACATAATAAAAGCTATTTATGACAAACCTACAGCCAACATAATAATAAAATGGGGAAAAACTTGAAGCTTTTCCTCTAAATTCAGGAACAAGACAAGGGTGTCCACTTTCCCCACTACTATTTAATATAGTACTGGAAGTCTTAGCCACAGCAATAAGGCAAGAGACACTCATAAAGGGGATACAAATCGGAAGGGAAGAGATCAAATTATCATTATTTGCAGACGATATGATTCTATACCTAACAGACCCTAAAGTCTCTACCTGCAAACTGTTAGAGCTGATAAACACTTTTAGCAATGTAGCAGGATACAAAATAAGCACACAGAAATCAGTAGCTTTTCTATATACTAACAACAAACGTGCAGAGGATGAAATCAGGGAATCTCTCCCATTCACAATTGCCGCAAAAAAAATAAAATACCTTGGAATAAACTTAACCAAGGAAGTGAAGTATCTCTACAATGAGAACTTTAAAAAACTCGAGCAACAAATTACAGAAGACACAAGGAAATGGAAAGACATCCCATGCAACTGGATTGGAAGAATCAATATTGTGAAAATGTCAATCTTACCAAAAGCAATCTATACATTTAATGCGATCCCTATTAAAATCCCAATAGCTTTCTTCACGGAAATAGGAAAAACAATCCTAAAATTCATCTGGAAACACAAAAAACCTCGAATAGCCAAAACAATTTTGTGAAACAAAAATCAGGCAGGTGGTATAAGCATACCCGATTTTAAGTTATATTACAAAGCCATAGTAACAAAAACAGCATGGTACTGGCACAAGGACAGACAGGTAGATCAATGGAACAGAATAGAAGATCCATATATTAATCCAAGCAGCTACAGCCACCTGATTTTTGACAAAAATGCCTAAAACGTTAATTGGAGAAAAGATAGCCTCTTTAACAAGTGGTGTTGGGAAAATTGGACATCGGTATGTAAAAGGATAAACATAGATCCTTGTCTTTCTCCATGCACAAGAGTCAAATCCAAATGGATCAGGGACCTTGATATCAGACCTGAAACTCTGAACCTGCTAGAGGAAAAGTAGGGGAAACCCTTCAACATATTGGCATAGGTAAGGACTTTCTGAATATAACCCCAATTGCTCAGCGAATAAAATCACTAATCAACCAATGGGACCTTATGAAATTACAAAGCTTTTGTACAGCAAAGGACACTGTGAGTACAGCAAAAGACAACCTACAGAATGGGAGAAAATCTTTGCCAGCTATACATCTGACAGAGGATTAATATCCAGAATATACAAAGAACTCAAAAAACAGAATAATAAGAATTCAAACAACCCAGTTAAAAATGGGCTATGGAACTAAATAGAGAATTCACAGAAGATGAAATTCAGATGGCATATAAACATCTGAAAAGTGTTCCACATCCTTAGCCATCAGGGAAATGCAAATTAAAACCACCATTTCACTCCTGTCAGAATGGCTTCCATCAAGAAAACAAATGACAATAAGTGTTGGCGTGGATGCGGAAAAGAGGAACACTTCTACACTGTTGGTGGGAATGTAACCTGGTCCAACCATTGTGGAAATCAGTGTGGAGGTTTTTGAGACAGCTAGAAATAGATTTACCATATGATCCAGCTATAGCACTCCTAGGCATATATCCAGAAGACTCTTCTCACTTCCTTAGAGATACTTGCAAAACCATGTTTATTGCCGCTCTATTCACAATAGCTAGGAAATGGAAGCAGCCTAGATGTCCCACCACAAATGAATGGATAATAAAGATGTGGTACATTTACACAATGGAGTTCTACTCAGCGGTAAAGAAAAAAATGAAATTATGAAATTTGCAGGAAATGGATGGATCTGGAAAGGATTATACTAAGTGAGGTAACCCAGACTCAGAAAGCCAAACGTCACATGTTCTCTCTCATATGTGGATCCTAGCTACAAATAGACAGACTTGTGTGTGAACTGGAACCAAAAATTGGTACCAGAAACCAGTAAGCTGGTAAAAGGCTATAAGGGACGGAGGAAAGGGAAGGACTGAAGTGTATGGTATTGCACATATGTAAGTGGAAGGACTGATTACAAGGAGGGGAATGGCCTAACCAAGGCCATGGGTAGAGAATGCATAAAAGAAGGGCAAGGGGAGGGTCAATCTAATTTCAAAAGATTGTGAATAAGACTTATGTAAAACTACTTTTTTGAATAATGGTACATCTAGAAGCTGTAGATTGTTACTAGAAAATTTTCAGTACCTGGGATGGGATACCTTCCAGTGAGTTGTTGGCCAAGGAGGTCCTGGTAGCCTCCAAAACATTAAAGGCTTTTGCCAAAGCCCTTGGTTTCCCCTGAGAAACAGATAGTAAGACCCTATTGCTGAAGACATCTCTTGCCTGAGAGGCAAGGTCACTGAGAAAGCAAGCTGGTGCTGATCAGAAAACCCTCTCCCTGTAGACCAGCCAACTGAAAGCTGGAAAAAGCTGCACTGCATGCAGAGTATGGGAGACCGAAGTCATCAGCAGTGAAAACAGTGGATGCTGAATATTCAAATTTGGCCAGACAGGCCCAAGGACTGAACGGGTGCAATAGTGGCATGTCTACTCGTGGGGTAACCAACTGCTCTATAATTGGACTGAAGGCCCTCTCTACGGAGAGGAATACATACCTGGTACTGAAAACCTAAGCAAAGTCTATGATAGGTAAGGTCATAAGCCTTAGGGGTATAAAGGATGCCCTTATCTAAATGTATATACTATTCCCACCAAGCTGCCCGGAAAATACTACACTTAATGCTCATATTCACATATTAATGCTACTCTCACTTCTGGTTAGAGAAGCTTCTCTTTTCAGATGGCGATGACCACTGGGATGATCCAAAAGGCAACATAGTGCTGAGAAGAAGGGATGGAGAAGTGCCCAGCACTGAAACATCTCTGTCACACCCCCCAAGGCTCAGGGATCATTGCGGAAGAGGGGGCGGATAGAATGGGAGAGCCAAAGGAAGGGTATGACTCCCTACAATGCAACTGCCCAGACAGAAATTGGCCTTGATATCCATGACCTTGCTGTGCCCTAGCAATACCTCCAAAGACCCTCATAATAGAAGTAAAAGATGATGACATCAAATTAAAAAAGACTAATGGAGAGAGGGAGGGGATATGATGGAGAGTGGAGTTCTAAAGGGGAAGGGGGAGGGGAGGGAAAAATACGCACCTTTGGTATGTAAGTATGTTTTGTTGTCAATAAATATTTAAAAAAAAAAAAGATGTACAACTTAATAGATTCACCTCATTTCTAAAGCAGTTTGTTGATAAAACAAACTTCTTCATAGCCGAACACTGTACTGTGTGAAATAAGCTAGTTCGGTTCTAGGAATTAGTTTCTTCTTTCAAGGTAGAAGGTTGAGTGCAGCAAGTTCAAACTATCGTTGTTTGTGTAATCTAAGAAGATGTAAAACTTACAAGTTTCGCTTCATTTCTGAACTACTTTGTTTAGAAAACAAACATCTTCATTGCCGAACACTGTACTGTGTGAAATAAGCTAGTTCGGTTCTAGAAATCAGTTGCTTTCCTACGAAGAGGGTTGAGTGCAGCCAGTTCAAACTTTCCTAGTTTCTGTAATCTAACATGATGTATATGTTAGTTGATTCGCCTAATTTCTAAAGTAGTTTGTTTAGAAAACAAACATCTTCATTGCTGAACCCTATACTGTGTGAAAGAAGCTAGTTCGGTCTAGGAATCAGTTGCTTTCCTACGAAGAAGGTTGAGTGCAACAAGTTCAAACTTCCCTTGTTACTATATCCTGAGAAGATGTACAACTTAATAGATTCAGCTATTTTCTAAAATAGCTTGTTGAGAAAACAAACATATTCATTGCCGAACACTGTACTGTGAGAAATAAGCTAGTACGGTTGTAGGAATCAGTGGCTTTTTTACGGAGTTGGTTGAGTACAGCAAGTTCAAACTTTCCTTGTTTGTGTAATCTAACAAGATGTAATACTTACAAGTTTCCCGTCATATCTAAACTAATTTGTGTAAAAAACAAACATCTTCAATGCCGAACACTGTACTGTGTTAAATAAGCTAGTTCGGTTCTAAGAAGCAGTTGCTTTCCAAGGTAGAAGGTTGAGTGCAGCAAGTTCAAACTATTGTTGTTTGTGTTATCTAAGAAGATGTGAAACCTACAAGTTTTGCTTCATGTCTGAACTACTTTGTTTAGAAAACAAACATCTTCATTGGCGAACACTGTACTGTGTGAAATAAGCTAGTTAGGATGTATTAATAAGTTGCATTCCTAAGAAGGTTGAGTGGAGCAAGTTCAAACTTTCCTTGTTAATGTAATCTAACAAGATATACAATTTATTAGAAGCACCTCATTTCTACTGTACTTTCTTTATAAAACAAACATCTTCATTGGCATATAATGTGCTTTGTGAAATAAGCTGTTTCGCTTCTAGAAATCAGTTGCTTTCCTACGAAGAATGTTGAGTGCAGCAAGTTCAAACTCTCTTTGTTTGTGTAATCTAACAAGATGTACAACCAACAAGTTTCAATTCATTTCTAAACTATTTTAGAAAGCAAACTTCTTCTTTGCAGAACACTGTACTGTGTGAAATAAGATAGTTCGGTTCTAAAAAACAGTTGCTTTCCTACGAAGAGGGTTGAGTGCAGCCAGTTCAAACTTTCCGAGGTTGTGTAATCTAACATGATGTATAAGTTAGTTGATTCGCCTCATTTCTAAAGTAGTTTGTTTAGAAAACAAACATCTTCATGGCTGAACCTTACACTGTTCAAAGAAGCTAGTTCGGTCTAGGAATCAGTTGCTTTCCTACGAAGAAGGTTGAGTACAAGAAGTTCATACTTCCCTTGTTACTGTCTCCTGAAGAGATGTACAACTTAATAGATTCAGCTCATTTCTGAAATAGTTTTTGAGAAAACAAACATCTTCAATGCAGAACACTGTACTGTGTGAAATAAGCTACTACTTTCCCTAGGAAACTGTAGCTTTTCTACGGATGTGGTTGAGTACAGCTAGTTCAAACTTTCATTGTTTGTGTTATCTAAGAAGATGTAAAACTTACAAGTTTCGGTTCATTTCTGAACTACTTTGTTTAGAAAACAAACATCTTCATTGGCAAACAGTGTACTGTGTGAAATAGGTTAGTTCGGATCTAGAAATCAGTTGCCTTCCTACGAAGAGGGTTGAGTGCAGCCAGTTCAAACTTTCCTACTTTGTGTAATCTGACATGATGTATACGCTAGTTGATTCGCCTCATTCCTAAAGTAGTTTGTTTAGAAAACAGACATCTTCATTGCTGAACCCTATCCTGTGTGAAATAAGCTAGTTCGGTTCTAGAAATCAGTTGCTTTCCTACAAAGAGGGTTGAGTGCAGCCAGTTTAAACTTTCCTAGTTTGTGTGATCTAACATGATATACACGCTAGTTTGTTTAGAAAAAAGCATCTTCATTGCTGAACCCTATACTGTGTGAAATAAGCTAGTTCGGTCTAGGAATCAGTTGCTTTTCTACGAAGAAGGTTGAGTGCAACAAGTTCAAACTTCCCGTGTTAATGTATCCTAAAAAGATGTACAACTTAATAGATTCAGCTCATTTCTAAAATAGTTTGTTGAGAATACAAACATCTTCATTGGCGAACACTGTACTGTGTGAAATAAGCTAGTTCAGTTCTAGAAATCATTTGCTTTCCTACGAAGAGGGTTGAGTGCGGCCAGTTCAAACTTTCCTAGTTGGTGTAATCTAACATGATGTATACATTAGTTGATTCACCTCATTTCTAAAGTAGTTTGTTTAGAAAACAAACATCTTCCTTGTTGAACCCTATACTGTGTGAAAGAAGCTAGTTCGGTTAGGAATCAGTTGCTTTCCTAGAAGAAGGTTAAGTGCAACAAGTTCAACCTTCCCATGTTACTGTATCCTGAAAAGATGTACAACTTAATAGATTCAGCTCATTTCTAAAATAGTTTGTTGAGAAAACAAACATCTTCATGGACGAACACTGTACTGTGTGAAATAAGCTAGTACGGTTCTAGGAATCAGTGGCTGCTCTACATAGCTGGTTGAGTACAGCAAGTTGAAATTTTCATTGTTTGTGTTATCTAAGAAGATGTTAATAAATAAGCTAGTTAGGTCTAGGAATCAGTTGCTTTCCTATGAAGAAGGTTGAGTGCAACAAGTTCAAACTTCCCTTGTTAATGTATCCTAAAAAGATGTAAAACTTAATAGATTCAGCTCATTTATAAAATAGTTTGTTGAGAAAACAAACATCTTCATTGACGAACACTGTACTGTATGAAATAAGCTAGTAAGGTTCTAGGAATCAGTGGCTTTTCTACGGAGATGGTTGAGTACAGCAAGTTGAAACTTTCATTTTTTGTGTTATCTAAGAAGATGTTAAACTTACAAGTTTCGCTTTATTTCTGAACTACTTTGTTTAGAAAACAAACATCTTCATTGGCGAACACTGTACTGTGTGAAATAAGCTAGTTCGGTTCTAGAAATCAGTTGCTTTCCTCCGAAGAGGGTTGAGTGCAGCCAGTTTAAACTTTCCTCGTTTGTGTAATCTAACATGATATATACGTTAGCTGATTCGCCTCATTTCTAAAGTACTTTCTTTAGAATACAAACATCTTCATTGCTGAACCCTATTCTGTGTGATATAAGGTAGTTCGGTCTAGGAATCTGTTGCTTTCCTACAAAGAAGGTTGAGTGCAACAAGTTCAAACTTCCCTTGTCACTGTATCCTGAAAAGATGTACAACTTAATAGATTCAGCTCATTTCTAAAATCGTTTGTTGAGAAAACAAACATCTTCATTGCCGAACACTGCACTGTGTGAATAAGCTAGTAGTGGGTTCTAGGAATCAGTGGCTTTTGTAATGGAGGTGGTTGAGTACAGCAAGTTCAAACTTTCCTTGTTTGTGTAATCTAACAAGATGTAAAACTTACAAGTTTCGCTTCATTTCCAAACTAATTTGTGTAAAAACAAACTTTCAATGCCTAACACTGTACTGTGTGAAATGAGCTAGTTCGGTTCTAAGAAGCAGTTGCTTTCAAGGTAGAATGTTGAGGGCAGGAAGTTGAAACTTTCCTAGATTGTGTAATCTAACAAGATGTATACGTTACTTGATTCACGTCCTTTCTAAAGTAGTTTGTTAACAAAACAAATGTCTTTATTGCCGAACCCTATACTGTGTGAAATAAGCTCGTTCGGTCTAGGAATCAGTTGCTTTCATACTAAGAAGTTTGAGTGCAGCAAGTTCTTCCTTACCTTGTTTGTGTAATGTAAAAGCTCTAAAACTGACAAGTTTCGTTTCATTTCAAACTACTTTGTTTAGAATACAAACATCTTCATTGCCAACACTGTACTGTGTGAAATAAGCTAGTTCATTTGTAGAAATTAGTTGCTTTCCTAAGAAGGTTGAGTGCAGCAAGTTCAAACTTTCCTTGTTAATGTAATCTAACAAGATATACAAGTCATTAGAATCGCCTCATTTCTACTGTACTTTCTTTATAAAACAAACATCTTCATTGTCATATAATGTGCTTTGTGAAATGAGCTGTTTCGGTTCTACAAATCAGTTGCTTTCTTTACGAAGAAGGTTGAGTGCAGCAAGTTCAAACTCTCTTTGTTTGTGTAATCTAACAAGATGTACAAACTACAAGTTTCGCTTCTTTTCTAAACTACTTTGGAAAGCAAAAATCTTCATTGCCGAACACTGTACTATGTGAAATAAGCTAGTTAGATCTAGGAATCAGTTGCTTTCCTACGAAGAAGGTTGAGTGCAACAAGTTCAAACGTCCCTTGTTAATGTATCCTAAAAAGATGTACAACTTAATAGATTCAGCTGATTTCTAAAATAGTTTGTTGAGGAAACAAACATCTTCATTGCCGAACACTGTACGGTGTGAAATAAGGTAGTTCGGTAATAGGAATCAGTTGCTTTTCTACGGAGCTGGTTGAGTGCAACAAGTTCAAACTTTTCTTGTTAATGTAAATCTAAAAAGATGTACAACGTAATAGATTCACCTCATTTCTAAAGTAGTTTGTTGAGAAGACAAATGCTTCATTCACCGAACACTGTACTGTGTGAAATAAGCTAGTTCGGTTCTAGGAATCAGTTGCTTTCCAAGGTAGAAGGTTGAGTGCAGCAAGTTCAAACTTCCCTTGTTAATGTATCCTAAAGAGATGTACAACTTAATAGATTCAGCTCATTTCTAAAATAGTTTGTTGAGAAAACAAACATCTTCATTGCCGATCACTGTACTGTGTGAAATAAGCTTGTTCGGTTCTAGGAATCAGTTGCTTTCCAAGGTAGAAGGTTGAGTGCAGCAAGTGCAAACTATCGTTGTTTGTGTAATCTAAGAAGATGTAGAATTTACTAGTTTCGCTTCAAACCTGAACTACTTTGTTTAGAACTACTTTGTTTAGAAAACAAACATCTTCATTGGCGAAATCTATTCTGTGTGAAATAAGCTAGTTCGGTTCTAGAAATCAGTTGCTTTCCTATGAAGAAGTTTGAGTGCAACCAATTCAAACTTTCCTAGTTTGTGTAATCTAACATGATGTATACTTTAGTTGATTAGACTCATTTCTAAAGAAGTTTGTTTGGAAAACAAACATCTGCTTTGCTGAACCGTATACTGTGTGAAATAAGCTAGTTCGGTCTAGGAATCAGTTGCATTCCTACGAAGAAGGTTCAGTGCAACAAGTTCAAACTTCCCTTGTTAATGTATCCTATAAAGATGTACAACTTAATAGATTGAGCTCATTTCTAAAATAGTTTGTTGAGAAAACAAACATCTTCATTGGTTTAACACTGTACTGTGTGAAATAAGCTAGTTCGGTTCTAGGAATCAGTTGCATTTCTACGGAGCTGGTTGAGTGCAACATGTTCAAACTTTCCTTGTTAATGTAATCTAGAAAGATGTACAACTTAATAGATTCACATCATTTCTAAAGCAGTTTGTTGAGAAGACAAACGTCTCCATTGCCGAACAATGTACTGTGTGAAATAAGCTAGTTCGTTTCTAGGAATCAGTTCCTTTCCAAGGTAGAAGGTTGAGTGCAGCAAGTTCAAACTATCGTTGTTTGTGTAATCTAAGAAGATGTAAAACTTACAAGTTTCGCTTCATTTCTGAACTACTTTGTTTAGAAAACAAACATCTTCATTGCCGAACACTGTACTGTGTGAAATAAGCTAGTTCGGTTCTACAAATCAGTTGCTTTCCTACGAAGAGGGTTGAGTGCAGCCAGTTCAAACTTTCCTAGTTTGTGTAATCTAACATGATGTATACGTTAGTTGATTCGTCTCATTTGTAAAATAGTTTGTTTAGCAAACAAACATCTTTATTGCTGAACCCTATACTGTGTGGAATAAGCTAGTTAGGTCTAGGAATAAGTTGCTTTCCCTACTAAGAAGGTTGAGGCAACAATTTCAAACTTCCCTTGTTAATGTATCCTAAAAATATATACAACTTAATAGATTCAGCTCATTTCTAAAATAGTTTGTTGAGAAAACAAACATCTTCATTGCCGAACACTGCACTGTGGGAAATAAGCTAGTTAGGTTCTAGGAATCAGTTGCTTTCAAAGGTAGAAGGTTGAGTGCAGCAAGTTCAAACTATCGTTGTTTGTGTAATCTAAGAAGATGTAGAACTTACTAGTTTCGCTTCAAAATCTGAACTACTTTGTTTAGAAAACAAACATCTTCATTGGCTTAACACTATTCTGTGTGAAATAAGCTAGTTAGGTTCTAGAAAATAAGTTGCTTTCCTACGAAGAAGATTGAGTGCAGCCAGTTCAAACTTTCTAGTTTTTGTAATCTAACATGATGTATACTTTAGTTGATTAGACTCATTTCTAAAAGAAGTTTGTTTAGAAAACAAACATCTGCATTGCTGAACCGTATACTATGTGAAATAAGCTAGTTCGGTCTAGGAATCAGTTGCTTTCCTCTGAAGAAGGTTCAGTGCAACAAGTTCAAACTTCCCTTGTTAATGTATCCTATAAAGATGTACAACTTAATAGATTCAGCTCATTTCTAAAATAGTTTGTTGAGAAAACAAACATCTTCATTGCCGAACACTGTACTGTGTGAAATAAGCTAGTTCGATTCTAGGAATCAGTTGCATTTCTACGGACCTGGTTGAGTGCAACATGTTCAAACTTTCCTTGTTAATGTAATCTATAAAGATGTACAACTTAATAGATTCAGCTCATTTCTAAAATAGTTTGTTGAGAAAACAAACATCTTCATTTCCAAACATTGTACTGTGTGAAATAAGCTAGTTCAGTTCTAGGAATCAGTTGCATTTCTACGGAGCTGGTTGAGTGCAACATGGTCAAACTTTCCTTGTTAATGTAATCTAAAAAGATGTACAACTTAATAGATTCACCTCATTTCTAAAGCAGTTTGTTGAGAAGACAAACGTCTTCATTGCCGAACACTGTACTGTGTGAAATAAGCTAGTTCGTTTCTAGGAATCAGTTGCTTTCCAAGGTAGAAGGTTGAGTGCAGCAAGTTCAAACTTCCCTTGTTAATGTATCCTAAAAAGATGTACAACGTAATAGATTCAGCTCATTTCTAAAATAGTTTGTTGAGAAAACAAACATCTTCATTGCCGAACACTGTACTGTGTGAAATAAGCTAGTTCGGTTCTAGAAATCAGTTGCTTTCCTACGAAGAGGGTTGAGTGCAGCCAGTTCAAACTTTCCTAATTTGTGTAATCTAACATGATGTATACGTTAATTGATTCGCCTCATTTGTAAAGTAGTTTGTTTAGAAAAGAAACATCTTCATTGCTGAACCCTATACTGTGTGGAATAAGCTAGTTCAGTCTAGGAATCAGTTGCTTTCCTACGAAGAAGGTTGAGTGCAACAAGTTCAAACTTCCCTTGTTAATGTATCCTAAAAAGATGTACAACTTAATAGATTCAGCTCATTTCTAAAATAGTTTGTTGAGAAAACAAAGATCTTCATTGCCGAACACTGTACTGTGTGAAGTAAGCTAGTTCGGTTCTAGGAATCAGTTGCTTTTCTACGGAGCTGGTTGCGTGCAACAAGTTCAAACTTTCCTTGTTAATGTAATCTAAAAAGATGTACGACTTAATACATTCACCTCATTTCTAAAAGCAGTTTGTTGAGAAGACAAACGTCTTCATTGCCGAACACTGTACCGTGTGAAATAAGCTAGTTCGGTTCTAGGAATCAGTTGCTTTCCAAGGTAGATGGTTGAGTGCAGCAAGTTCATACTATCGTTGTTTGTGTAATCTAAGAAGATGTAGAACTTACACGCGTTTAAAACTCAATCTGAACTACTTTGTTTAGAAAACAAAAACATCTTCATTGCAGAACACTGTACTGTGTGAAATAAGCTAGTTCGGTTCTAGAAATCAGTTGCTTTCCTCACGAAGAAGATTGAGTGCAGCCAGTTCAAACTTTCCTAGTTTGTGTAATCTAACATGATGTATACGTTAATTGATTCTACACATTTCTGAAGCAGTTTGTTGAGAAGACAAACGTCTTCATTGCTGAACCCTATACTGTGTGAAATAAGGTAGTTCGGTCTAGGAATCAGTTGCTTTCCTACGAAGAAGGTTGAGTGCAACAAGTTCAAACTTCCCTTGTTAATGTATCCTAAAAAGATGTACAACAATAGATTCAGCTCATTTCTAAAATAGTTTGTTGAGAAAACATCTTCATTGCGAACACTGTAGTGTGTGAAATAAGCTAGTTCGGTTCTAGGATTCAGTTGCTTTCCAAGGTGGAAGGTTGAGTGCAGCAAGTTCAAACTATCGTTGTTGTGTAATCTACTGAAGATGTAGAACTTACAAGTTTCGCTTCAAATCTGAACTACTTTGTTTAGAAAACAAACATCTTCATTGGCGAACACTATACTGTGTGAAATAAGCTTGTTCGTTTCTAGGAATCAGTTGCTTTCCTACTGAAGAAGATTGAGTGCAGCGAGATCAAACTTTCCTAGTTTGTGTGATCTAACATGATGTATACGTTATTTTGATTCGACTCATTTCTAAAGTAGTTTGTTTAGGAAAGGAAC
>JAEOAD010002242.1:0-68106 GCA_036365145.1 Orientallactaga sibirica | reverse complement strand
GTGAGATTACACACACTTGAAAGTTTGAACTCGCTGCACTCAACCTTCTTCGTGCGTAAAGCAAGTGATTCCTAGAACCGAACTGGCTCATTTCACATGGTACAGTGTTCGCTAATGAAGATGTTTGTTTTCTAAACAAACTTCTTTAGAAATGAGGCCAATCTACTATGTTGTGCATCTTTTCAGATTACATTAACAAGGAAAGTTTGAACTTGCTGCACTCAACCTTCTTTGTAGGAAAGCAACTGATTCCTAGTACCGAATGAGCTTATTTCACACAGTACAATGTTCGGCAATGAAGATGTTTGTTTTCTCAACAAACTAATTTACAAAGGAGTCGAATCTACTAACTTGGCCATCTTTTTAGATTACATTAACAAGGAAAGTTTGAACTTGCTGCACTGAACCTTCTTTGTAGGAAAGCAACTGATTCCTAGAACCGAATGAGCTTATTTCACACAGTACAATGTTCGGCAATGAAGATGTTTGTTCAATCAACAAAGTACTTTACAAATGGGGCGAATCTTCTAACTTGGCGATCTTTTGAGATTAAATTAACACAGAAAGTTTGAACTTGCTGCACTCCACCTTCTTCGTAGAAATTAAACTGATTCCTAGAAGCGAATTAACTTATTTCACACAGTACAGTGATCGGTACTGAAGATGTTTCTTTTCTAATGAAACTACTTTAGATATGAGGCGAATCCAGTAACTTGTACATCTTGTTTGATTACACAATGTAGGAAAGTTTGAACTTGCTGAACTCAACCTTCTTCGTAGGAAAGCAACTGATTCCTAATATCGAACTAGCTCATTTCACATAGTACAGTGTTCGGTAATGAAGATGTTTGTTTTCTTAACAAACTACTTTAGAAATGAGGCCAATCTACTAAGTTGTGCATCTTTTCAGATTACATTAACAAGGAAAGTTTGAACTTGCTGCACTCAACCTTCTTTGTAGGAAAAGAACTGATTCATAGAACCGAATGAGCTTATTTCACACAGTACAATGTTCGGCAATGAAGATGTTTGTTTTCTCTACACACTACTTTACATATGAGGCGAATCTACTAACTTGGCCATCTTTTTAGATTACATTAACAAGGAAAGTTTGAACTTGCTGCACTCAACCTTCTTTACAGGAAAGCAACTGATTCCTAGAACCGAATGAGCTTATTTCACACAGTACAACGTTCGGCAATGAAGATGCTTGTTTTCTCAACAAAGTACTTTACAAATGAGGTGAATCTTCTAACTTGGCCATCTTTTTAGATTACATTAACAAGGAATGTTTGAACTTGCTGCACTCAACATTCTTCGTAGAAATTAAACTGATTACTAGGAGTGAATTAACTTATTTCACAGAGTACAGTGTTCGGTACTGAAGATGTTTCTTTTCTAAAGAAACTACTTTAGAAATGAGGCCAATCTACTACGTTGTGCATCTTTTCAGATTACATTAACAAGGAAAGTTTGAACTTGCTGCACTCAACCTTCTTTGTAGGAAAGAAACTGATTCCTAGAACCGAATGAGCTTATTTCACACAGTACAATGTTCGGCAAAGAAGATGTTTGTTTTCTCAACAAACTACTTTACAAATGAGTCGAATCTACTAACTTGGCCATCTTTTTAGATTACATTAACAAGGCAAGTTTGAACTTCCTGCACTCAACCTTCTTTGTAGGAAAGCAACTGATTCCAAGAACCGAATGAGCTTATTTCACACGGTACAATGTTCGGCAATGAAGATGTTTGTTTTCTCAACAAACTACTTTACAAATGAGTCGAATCAGCTAACTTGGCCGTCTTTTTAGATTACATTAACAAGGAAAGTTTGAACTTGCTGCACTCAACCTTCTGTGTAGGAAAGCAACTGATTCCGAAAACCGAATGAGCTTATTTCACACAGTACAATGTTCGGCAATGAAGATGTTTGTTTTCTCAACAAAGTACTTTACAAATGATGCTAATGTTCTAACTTGGCCATCTTTTTAGATTACATTAACAAGGAAAGTTTGAACTTGCTGCACTCAACCTTCTTCGTAGAAATTAAACTGATTCCTAGAAGCGAATTAACTTCTTTCACACAGTACAGTGTTCGGTACTGAAGATGTTTCTTTTCTAAAGAAACTAGTTTAGAAATGAGGCGAATCCACTAACTTGTATATCTTGTTAGATTACACCAAGTAGGAAAGTTTGAACTTGGTGCACTCAACCTTCTTTTAGGAAAGTAAGTGATTCCTAGAGAATCGAACTAGCTTATTTCACATAGTACAGTGTTCGGTAATGAAGATGTTTGTTTTCTAAACAAACTACATTAGAAATGAGGCCAATCTACTAAGTTGTGCATCTTTTCAGATTACATTAACAAGGAAAGTTTGAACTTGCTGCACTCAACCTTCTTTGTAGGAAAACAACTGATTCCTAGAACCGAATGAGCTTATTTCACACAGTACAATGTTCGGCAATGAAGATGTTTCTTTTCTCAACAAATTACTTTACAAATGAGGCGAATCTTCTAACTTGGCCATCTTTTTAGATTACATTAACAAGGAATGTTTGAACTTGCTGCACTCAACCTTCTTCGTAGGAAAGAAAGTGATTCGTAGAATCGACCTAGCTCATTTCACATACTACAGTGTTCGGTAATGAAGATGTTTCTTTTCTAAAGAAACTACTTTAGAAATGAGGCCAATCTACTACTTTGTGCATCTTTTCAGATTACATTAACAAGGAAAATTTGAACTTGCTGCACTCAACCTTCTCTGTAGGAAAGTAACTGATTCCCAGAACTGAATGAGCTTATTTCACGCAGTACAAGGTTCGGCAATGAAGATGTTTGTTTTCTCAACAAACTACTTTACAAATGAGTCCAATCTACTAACTTGGCCATCTTTTTAGATTACATTAACAAGGAAAGTTTGAACTTGCTGCACTCAACCTTCTGTGTAGGAAAGCAAATGATTCCTAGAACCGAATGAGCTTATTTCACACAGTACAATGTTCGGCAATGAAGATGTTTGTTTTCTCAACAAAGTACATTACAAATGAGGTTAATGTTCTAACTTGGCCATCTTTTGAGATTACATTAACAAGGAGTTTTTGAACTTGCTGCACTCAACCTTCTTCGTAGAAATTAAACTGATTCCTAGAAGCGAATTAACTTATTTCACACAGTACAGTGTTCGGTACTGAAGATGTTTCTTTTCTAAAGAAACTACTTTAGAAATGAGTCGAATCCACTAACTTGTACATCTTGTTAGATTACACAAAGTAGGAAAGTTTGAACTTGCTGCACTCAACCTTCTTCGTAGGAAAGCAAGTGATTCTTAGAATCGAACTAGCTCATTTCACATAGTACAGTGTTCGGTAATGAAGATGTTTGTTTTCTAATCAAACTACTTTAGAAATGAGGCCAATCTACTAAGTTGTGCATCTTTTCAGATTACATTAACAAGGAAAGTTTGAACGTGCTGCACTCAACCTTCTCTGTAGGAAAGCAACTGATTCCTAGAACCGAATGAGCTTATTTCACACAGTACAATGTTCGGCAATGAAGATGTTTGTTTTCTCAACAAACTACTTTACAAATGAGTCGAATCTACTAACTTGGCCATCTTTTTTGATTACATTCACAAGGAAAGTTTGAACTTGCTGCACTCAACCTTCTTTGTAGGAAAGCAACTGATTCCTAGAACCGAATGAGCTTATTTCACACAGTACAAGGTTCGGCAATGAAGATGTTTGTTTTCTCAACAAAGTACTTTACAAATGAGGCGAATCTTCTAACTTGGCCATCTTTATAGATTACATTAACAAGGAATGTTTGAACTGGCTGCACTCAACCTTCCTCGTAGAAATTAAACTGATTCCTAGAAGCGAATTAACTTATTTCACACAATACAGTGTTCGGTACTGAAGATGTTTCTTTTCTAAAGAAACTACTTTAGAAATGAGGCCAATCTACTACGTTGTGCATCTTTTCAGATTACATTAACAAGGAAAGTTTGAACTTGCTGCACTCAACCTTCTTTGTAGGAAAGCAACTGATTCCTAGAACCGAATGAGCTTATTTCACACAGTACAATGTTCGGCAATGAAGATGTTTGTTTTCTCAACAGAGTACTTTACAAATGAGGCGAATGTTCTCACTTGGCCATCATTTGAGATTACATTAACAAGGAAGGTTTGTACTTCCTGCACTCAACGTTCTTCGTAGAAATTAAACTGATTCATAGAAGCGAATTAACTTATTTCACACAGTTCAGTTTTCGGTACTGAAGATGTTTCTTTTCCAAAGAAACTACTTTAGAAATGAGGCGAATCCACTTACTTGAACATCTTGTTAGATTACACAATGTAGAAACGTTTGAACTTGCTGCACTCAACCTTATTCCTAGGAAAGCAACTGATTCCTAGAACCGAATGAGCTCATTTCACGTAGTACAATGTTCGGCAATGAAGATGTTTGTTTTCTCAACAAACTACTTTACAAATGAGTCGAATCTACTAACTTGGCCATCTTTTTAGATTACATTAACTAGGAAAGTTTGAACTTGCTGCACTCAACCTTCTCTGCAGGAAAGTTGGTGATTCCTAGAATCCAACTAGCTCATTTCACATAGTACAGTGTTCGGTAATGAAGATGTTTGTTTTCTAAACAAACTACTTTAGAAATGAGGCCAATCTACTAAGTTGTGCATCTTTTCAGATTACATTAACAAGGAAAGTTTGAACTTGCTGCACTCAACCTTCTTTGTAGGAAAGCACCTGATTCCTAGAACTGAATGAGCTTATTTCACACAGTACAATGTTCGGCAATGAAGATGTTTGTTTTGTCAACAAACTACTTTACAAATGAGGCGAATCTACTAACTTGGCCATCTTTTAAGTTTACATTAACAAGAAAAGTTTGAACTTGCTGCTCTCAACCTTCTTTGTAGGAAAGCAACTGATTCCTAGAACCGAATGAGCTCATTTAACTCAGTACAATGTTCGGCAATGAAGATGTTTGTTTGTCAACAAACTACTTTACAAATGAGTCGAATCTGCTAACTTGGCCATCTTTTTAGTTTACATTAACAAGGAAAGTTTGAACTTGCTGCACTCAACCTTCTTTGTAGGAAAGCAACTGATTCCTCGAACCAAATGAGCTTATTACACACAGTACAATGTTCGGGATTGAAGATGTTTGTTTTCTCAACAACGTACTTTACAAATGAGGCGAATCTTCTAACTTGGCCATCTCTTGAGATTACATTAACAAGGAAAGTTTGAACTTGCTGCACTCAACCTTCTTCGTAGAAATTAAACTGATTCCTAGAAGCGAATTAACTTATTTCATACAGTACAGTGTTCTGTACTGAAGATGTTTCTTTTCTAAAGAAAGTACTTTAGAAATGAGGCGAATCCACTAACTTGTACATCTTGTTTGATTACACAAAGTAGGAAAGTTTGAACTTGCTGCACTCAACCTTCTTCGTAGGAAAGCAAGTGATTCCTAGAATCGAACTAGCTCATTTTACATAGTACAGTGTTCGGTAATGAAGATGTTTGTTTTCTAAACAAACTACTTTAGAAATGAGGCCAATCTACTAAGTTGTGCATCTTTTCATCTTACATTAACAAGGAAAGTTTGAACTTGCAGCACTCAACCTTCTTTGTAGGAAAGCAACTGATTCCTAGAACCGAATGAGCTTATTTCACACAGTACAATGTTCGGCAATGAAGATGTTTGTTTTCTCAACAAAGTACTTTACAAATGAGGCGAATCTTCTAACTTGGCCATCTATATAGATTACATTAACAAGGAAAGTTTGAACTTGCTGCTCTCAACCTTCTTCGTAGAAATTGAACTGATTCCTAGAAGCGAATTAACTTATTTCCCACAGTAGAGTGCTCTGTACTGAAGATGTTTCTTTCTAAAGAAACTACTTTAGAAATGAGGCCAATCTACTACGTTGTGCATCTTTTCAGATTACATTAAGAAGGAAAGTTTGAACTTGCTGCACTCAACCTTCTTTGTAGGAAAGCACCTGATTCCTAGAACCGAATGAGCTTATTTCACACAGTACAATGTTCGGCAATGAAGATGTTTGTTTTCTCAACAAACTACTTTACAAATGAGGCTAATCTACTAACTTGGCCATCTTTTTTAGATTACATTAACAAGGAAAGTTTGAACTTGCTGCACTCAACCTTCTTTGTAGGAAAGCAACTGATTCCTAGAACCGAATGAGCTTATTTCACACAGTACAATGTTCGGCAATGAAGATGTTTGTTTTCTCAAAAAAGTACTATACAAATGAGGCGAATCTTCTAACTTGGCCATCTTTTTAGATTACATTAACAATGAAAGTTTGAACTTGCTGCACTCAACCTTCTTCTTAGAAATTAAACTGATTCCTAGAAGCGAATTAACTTATTTCACACAGTACAGTGTTCGGTACTGAAGATATTTCTTTTCTAAAGAAACTACTTTAGAAATGAGGCGAATCCACGAACTTGTAGATCTTGTTAGATTAAACAAAGTGGGAAAGTTTGAACTTGCTGCACTCAACCTTCTTCGTAGGAAAGCAAGTGATTCCCAGAATCGAACTAGCTCATTTCACATAGTACAGTGTTCGGTAATGAAGATGTTTGTTTTCTAAACAAACTACTTTAGAAATGAGGCCAATCTACTATGTTGTGCATCTTGTCATATTACATTAACAAGGAAAGTTTGAACTTGCTGCACTCAACCTTCTTCGTAGAAATTAAACTGATTCCTAGAAGCGAATTAACGGATTTCACACAGTACAGTGTTCGGTACTGAAGATGTTTCTTTTCTAAAGAAACTACTTTAGAAATGAGGCGAATCCACTAACTTGTACATCTTGTTAGATTACACAAAGTAGGAAAGTTTGAACTTGCTGCACTCAACCTTCTTCGTAGGAAAGCAAGTGATTCCTAGAATCGAACTAGCTCATTTCACATAGTATAGTGTTCGGTAATGAAGATGTTTGTTTTCTAAACAAACTACTTTAGAAATGAGGCCAATCTACTACGTTGTGCATCTTTTCATCTTACATTAACAAGGAAAGTTTGAACTTGGAGCACTCAACCTTCTTTGTAGGAAAGCAACTGATTCCTAGAACCGAATGAGCTTATTTCACACAGTACAATGTTCGGCAATGAAGATGTTTGTTTTCTCAACAAAGTACTTTACAAATGAGGCGAATCTTCTAACTTGGCCATCTATATAGATTACATTAACAAGGAAAGTTTGAACTTGCTGCTCTCAACCTTCTTCGTAGAAATTGAACTGATTCCTAGAAGCGAATTAACTTATTTCACACAGTACAGTGCTCTGTACTGAAGATGTTTCTTTTCTAAAGAAACTACTTTAGAAATGAGGCCAATCTACTACGTTGTGCATCTTTTCAGATTACATTAAGAAGGAAAGTTTGAACTTGCTGCACTCAACCTTCTTTGTAGGAAAGCACCTGATTCCTAGAACCGAATGAGCTTATTTCACACAGTACAATGTTCGGCAATGAAGATGTTTGTTTTCTCAACAAACTACTTTACAAATGAGGCTAATCTACTAACTTGGCCATCTTTTTAGATTACATTAACAAGGAAAGTTTGAACTTGCTGCTCTCAACCTTCTTTGTAGGAAAGCAACTGATTACTAGAACCGAATGAGCTTATTTCACACAGTACAATGTTCGGCAATGAAGATGTTTGTTTTCTCAACAAAGTACATTACAAATGAGGCGAATCTTCTAACTTGGCCATCTTTTTAGATTACATTAACAAGGAAACTTTGAACTTGCTGCACTCAACCTTCTTCTTAGAAATTAAACTGATTCCTAGAAGCGAATTAACTTATTTCACACAGTACAGTGTTCGGTACTGAAGATGTTTCTTTTCTAAAGAAACTACTTTAGAAATGAGGCGAATCCACGAACTTGTAGATCTTGTTAGATTACACAAAGTAGGAAAGTTTGAACTTGCTGCACTCAACCTTCTTCGTAGGAAAGCAAGTGATTCCCAGAATCGAACTAGCTCATTTCACATAGTACAGTGTTCGGTAATGAAGATGTTTGTTTTCTAAACAAACTACTTTAGAAATGAGGCCAATCTACTATGTTGTGCATCTTGTCATATTACATTAACAAGGAAAGTTTGAACTTGCTGCACTCAACCTTCTTTGTAGGAAAGCAACTGATTCCTAGAACCGAATGAGCTTATTTCACACAGTACAATGTTCGGCAATGAAGATGTTTGTTTTCTCAACAAAGTACTTTACAAATGAGGCGAATCTTCTAACTTGGCCATCTTTTTAGATGACATTAACAAGGAAAGTTTGAACTTGCTGCTCTCAACCTTCTTTGTAGGAAAGCATCTGATTCCTAGAACCGAATGAGCTTATTTCACACAGTACAATGTTCGGCAATGAAGATGTTTGTTTTCTCAACAAAGTACTATACAAATGAGGCAAATCTTCTAAGTTGGCCATCTTTTTACATTACATTAACAAGGAAAGTTTGAACTTGCTGCACTCACCCTTCTTCGTAGAAATTAAACTGATTCCTAGAAGCGAATTAACTTATTTCACACAGTACAGTGTTCGGTACTGAAGATGTTTCTTTTCTAAAGAAACTACTTTAGAAATGAGGCCTATCTACTACGTTGTGCATCTTTTCAGATTACATTAACAAGGAAAGTTTGAACTTGCTGCACTCAACCTTCTTTGTAGGAAAGCAACTGATTCCTAGAACCTAATGAGCTTATTTCACACAGTACAATGTTCGGCAATGAAGATGTTTGTTTTGTCAACAAACTACTTTACCAATGAGGCAAACCTCCTAACTTGGACATCTTTTCAGACCAAATTAACAAGGAAAGTTTGAACTTGCTAAACTCAACCATCTTTGTAGAAAGTAAACTGATTCCTAGAACTGAATTAGCTCATTTCACAAAGTACAAAGTTTGGCATTTTAGGTTTGTTTTCTAAAGAAACTACTTTACAAATGAGGCGAATCTCCTAACTTGGCCATGTTTTTAGATTACATTAACAAGGAAAGTTTGAACTTGCTGCTCAACCTTCTTTGTAGGAAAGCAACTGATTCCTAGAACTGAATGAGCTTATTTCACCCAGTACAATGTTCGCAATGAAGATGTTTGTTTTCTCAACAAGCTACTTTACAAATGAGTCGAATCTACTAACTTGGCCATCTTTTTAGAATTACATTAACATGGAAAGTTTGAACTTGCTGCACTCAACCTTCTTTGTAGAAATTAAACTGATTCCTAGAACCGAATTAAATTATTTCACACAGTATAGTTTTCGGTACTGAAGATGTTTCTTTTCTAAAGAAACTACTTTAGAAATGAGGCCAATCTACTACGTGGTGCATCTTTTCAGATTACATTAACAAGGAAAGTTTGAACTTGCTGCACTCAACCTTCTTTGTAGGAAAGCAACTGATTGCTAGAACCGAATGAGCTTATTTCACACAGTACAATGTTCGGCAATGAAGATGTTTGTTTTCTCAACAAACTACTTTACAAATGAGTCGAATCTACTAACTTGGCCATCTGTTTAGATTATATTAACAAGGAAAGTTTGAACTTGCAGCACTCAACCTTATTTGTAGGAAAGCACCTGAATCCTAGATCCGAATTAACTTATTTCACACAGGAGAGTGTTCGGTACTGAAGATGTTTGTTTTCTAAAGAAACTAATTTAGGAATGATGCGAATCCACTAACTTGTACATCTTGTTAGATTCCATAAACTAGGAAAGTTAGAACTTCCTGCACTCAACCATCTTCCTAGAAATTAAACTGACTCTAGAAGTGAATTAACCATTTCACACAGTACAGTGTTCGGTACTGAAGATGTTTCTTTCTAAAGAAACTACTTTAGAGATGAGGTATATACTAAGTCGTGCATCTTTTTAGGTTACATTAACAAGGAAAGTTTGAACTGGCTACATTCAACCTTCTTTGTATTAAAGCAACTGAATTCTAGAACTAAATTAGCTTTGTTCACACAGTACAATGTTCGCAATGAAGATGTTTGTTTTCTCAACAAATTTCTTTACCAATGAGGCAAACCTACTAACTTGGACATCTTTTCAGACCACATTAACAAGGAAAGTTTGAACTTGCTAAACTCAACCATCTTCGTAGAAAGTAAACTGATTCCTAAAACTGAATTAGCTCATTTCACAAAGTACAAAGTTTGGCAACTTAGGTTTGTTTTCTAAAGAAACTACTTTTCAAATGAGGCGAATCTACTAACTTGGCCATGTTTTTAGATTACATGAACAAGGAAAGTTTGAACTTGCTGCACTCAACCTTCTTTGTAGGAAAGCAACTGATTCCTAGAAGCAAATTAACTTATTTCACACAGTACAGTGTTCGGTACTGAAGATGTTTCTTTTTCTAAAAACTACTTTAGAAATGAGGCGAATACACTACCTTGTACATCTTGTTAGATTACATAAACTAGGAAAGTTTGAACTTGCTGCACTCAACCTTCTTCGTAGGAAAGCAAGTGATTCCTAGAATCGAACTAGCTCATTTCACACAGTACAGTGTTGGGTAATGAAGATGTTTGTTTTCTAAACAAACTACTTTAGAAATGAGGCCAATCTACGAAGGTGTGCATCTTTTCAGATTACATTAACAAGGAAAGTTTGAACTTGCTGCACTCAACCTTCTTCGTAGAAATTAAACTGATTCCTAGAAGCGAATTAACTTATTTCACACAGTACAGTGTTCGGTACTGAAGATGTTTCTTTTCTAAAGAAACTACTTTAGAAATGAGGCGAATCCACTAACTTGTATATCTTGTTAGATTACACAAAGTAGGAAAGTTTGAACTTGCTGCACTCAACCTTCTTTGTAGGAAAGCAACTGATTCCTAGAACCGAATGAGCTTATTTCACACAGTACAATGTTCGGCAATGAAAATGTTTGTTTTCTCAACAAACTACTTTACAAATGAGTAGAATCTACTAACTTGGCCATCTTTTTAGATTACATTAACAAGGAAAGTTTGAACTTGCTGCACTCAACCTTCTTTGTAGGAAAGAAACTGATTCCTAGAACCGAATGAGCTTATTTCACACAGTACAATGTTCGGCAATGAAGATGTTTGTTTTCTCAACAATGTACTTTACAAATGAGGCGAATCTTCTAACTTGGCCATTTTTTAGATTACATTAACAAGGAAAGTTTGAACTTGCTGCACTCAACCTGCTTCGTAGGGAAAGCAAGTGTTGCAGGCAGCTTCAGGGTCGCTGAGATGAACTTCCAGACCAGGCACAGTTATGGAGGAAGGGATATTATTTATTGAAGCTTACAGATCCAGGGGAAGTTCCATAAAGGCAAGAGAAGCGGCCTGCTCTCCACAGGGCCAAGCAGAGAGAAAAAAGCCAACCAGCCACCACAGCACACAGAGCAAAAAAAAAACAGCCAAAAGGTCACACTGCACACTTCAGGAACTCCTGCTAGGCACATTTGCATATCTTTACAATGGAATCTCAAACCATCACCACACCTTAAGACCGGCCCCCAGTGACCTTGCCTCTAGCAAGGTAATTGCAGATGCAAACTATAACTAGTAAAACACTGAATATATTGGGGAAATATATTCAAACTACCACATTCCGCCCCTGGCCCCCAATATATTTAGCTCCTGGCCCCCAATAGATTTGTAACTATCACACATTGTAAATTGTACTCAGTCCAATTTCAAAGGTTCTCACAGTCTTGATCAACTTAAGATAGTGAGTCCTGTAAAATCAAACAAGTTAAAAACTTTCAACATGTAAAGGCACAGAGTAAACATTTTTAACTGGTATAAGGAATAGCAAGGAGAGACTAAGACAATGCAAACTCAATCATCATCAGCCGTCATCAAACTTCTGCAGTTCAAGTTCAATATAACCATAGACTGACAGTCTCCAGGTTTTCCAATTCCGCCCATCCAGCTGGGCAGAGACGCCAGGGAAAACTTTCATCCCATTCCAACACTGCACTCCATGGTAGCCCTTTTGCACAGTCCTGGTATATCCAAAACATCTTCAGGTCTCCATGCAAACCATGGTCCATCTTCCAAAGGCTCTTCCAGCCTATTCCTGAGGGTCTTCATGCCCTGCCTCATGCCGCATCTCAGCAGCGGCTCCTGGAACCGTGTGCAACTCATGACCACTCCATGCATTTTTCATATTTCCAAAACTAATACCAGGTTTGCAGGACACAGCCATATTCTAAATCCAGGGACAAAATAAACCATAGCCTTGAAAAGCAGGTTCCTTCTCCAGTCAACTCTTTCCAAAGAGTTTGCATTTCTAACAGTCTTCCTCAGGCATCCTCTCCATTGTTTTAATGTAAAATCAAATCAGGCCACCTTCCTTACACCTTCCTTAAGATTGCTAATGCGTTGACAATAGCAGCTCCAGTAACCTAAAACCAGTCTCATTGCCTCTAATTTTAACTTGCTTGAGGTTTTCCAACTTAAAATCTTAAAAATCTCAGTCCGATATCTTTAGCCAAGCACATGAGTCCATTACAAATTTAACCTTCATCAAACTTTCTGTCCCTGGATAGCAGAACGTAGCCATCCATTATGCCAGTAACCCAGTTCCAACAAAGTCCTCTGCAGTCTTTCCATCCCCTTAGAAAGCTCATAAGCCAAGCCTCGAAGTTCAATACAGTCTGCACTTAGCATTCTCAAACTCTCATCAGAATAGTCCATAAAACTTGGCTTACAACTCCAGAAGGTACCTTCAGTTGCAAGAACCAAGTCCATGCCCATTCCTCCAAAACAAAGGTTCCAAAAGACGAATATCCACGCGGTCAGGTTCATCTCACCCCACACTCCTCGGTACCACTTTACTGTTGCAGACAGCTTCAGGTTCGCTGAGATGAACTTCCAGACCAGGCACAGTTATGGAGGAAGGGATATTATTTATTGAAGCTTACAGATCCAGGGGAAGTTCCATAAAGGCAAGAGAAGCGGCCTGCTCTCCAAAGGGCCAAGCAGAGAGAGAAAAAGCCAACCAGCCACCACAGCACACAGAGCAAAAAAAAACAGCCAAAAGGTCACACAGCACACTTCAGGAACTCCTGCTAGGCATATTTGCATATCTTTACAATGGAATCTCAAACCATCACCACACCTTAAGACCGGCCCCCAGTGACCTTGTCTCTAGCAAGGTGATTGCAGATGCAAACCATAACTAGTAAAACACTGAATATATTGGGGGACATATATTCAAACTACCACAGCAAGTGATTCCTAGAATCGAACTAGCTCATTTCACATAGTACAGTGTTCGGTATTGAAGATGTTTGTTTTCTAAACAAACTACTTTAGAAATGAGGCCAATCTACTAAGTTGTGCATCTTTTCAGATTACATTAACAAGGAAAGGTTGAACTTGCTGCACTTCAAAATTAAACTGATTCCTTCTTGACTTATCTCACACAGTACAGTGTTCGCAATGAAGATTAAAAAGTACTGAGTCGAATCTACTAACTTGGCCATCTTTTTAGATAACATTAACAAGGAAAGTTTGAACTCTCACAACAGTAAACAGTGTTTATTTCACACAGTACAGTGTTCGGTACTGAAGATGTTTCTTTTCTAAAGAAACTACTTTAGAAATGAGTAGAATCCACTAACTTGTACATCTTGTTAGATTACACAAAGTAGGAAAGTTTGAACTTGCTGCACTCAACCTTCTTCGTAGGAAAGCAAGTGATTCCCAGAATCGAACTAGCTCATTTCACATAGTACAGTGTTCGGTAATGAAGATGTTTGTTTTCTAAACAAACAACTTGAGAAATGAGGCCAATCTGCTATGTTGTGCTTCTTTTCAGATTACATTAACAAGGAATGTTTGAACTTGAGGCACTCAACCTTCTTTGTAGGAAAGCAACTGATTCCTAGAACTGAATGAGCTTATTTCAAACAGTAGAATGTTCGGCAATGAAGATGTTTGTTTTCTCAACAAACTACTTTACAAATGAGGCGAATCTACTAACTTGGCCATCTTTTTAGATACCATTAACAAGGACAGTTTGAACTTGCTGCTCTCAACCTTCTTTGTAGGAAAGCAACTGATTCCTAGAACCGAATTAGCTTATTTCACACAGTACAATGTTCGGCAATTAAGATGTTTGTTTTCTCAACAAAGTACTTTACAAATGAGGCGAATCTTCTAACTTGGCCATCTTTTTAGATTACATTAACAAGGAAAGTTTGAACTTGCTGCACTCAACCTTCTTCGTAGAAATTAAACTGATTCCTAGAAGCGAATTAACTTATTTCATACAGTACAGTGTTCGGTACTGAAGATGTTTCTTTTCTAAAGAAACTACTTTAGAAATGAGGCGAATCCACTAACTTGTACATCTTGTTAGATTACACAAAGTAGGAAAGTTTGAACTTGCTGCACTCAACCTTCTTCGTAGGAAAGCAAGTGATTCCTAGAATCGAACTAGCTCATTTCACATAGTACAGTGTTCGGTAATGAAGATGTTTGTTTTCTAAACAAACTACTTTGGAAATGAGGCCAATCTACTAAGTTGTGCATCTTTTCAGATTACATTAACAAGGAAAGTTTGAAGTTGCTGCACTCAACCTTCTTTGTGGAAAGCATCTGATTCCTAGAACCGAATGAGCTTATTTCACACAGTACAATGTTCGGCAATGAAGATGTTTGTTTTCTCAACAAACTACTTTACAAATGAGGCGAATCTACTAACTTGGCCATCTTTTTAGATTACATTAACAAGGAAAGTTGGAACTTGCTGCTCTCAACCTTCTTTGTAGGAAAGCATCTGATTCCTAGAACCGAATGATCTTATTTCACACAGTACAATGTTCGGCAATGAAGATGTTTGTTTTCTCAACAAAGTACTAGGCAAATGAGGCGAATCTTCTAATTTTGCCATCTTTTTAGATTACATGAACAAGGAAAGTTTGAACTTGCTGCACTCAACCTTCTTCGTAGAAATTACTCTGATTTCTAGAAGTGAATTAACTTATTTCACACAGTACAGTGTTCGGTACTGAAGATGTTTCTTTTCTAAAGAAACTACTTTAGAAATGAGGCCAATCTACTACCTTGTGCATCTTTTCAGATTACATCAACAAGGAAAGTTTGAACTTGCTGCACTCAACCTTCTTTGTAGGAAAGCAACTGATTCCTAGAACCGAATGAGCTTATTTCACACAGTACAATGTTCGGCAATGAAGATGTTTGTTTTCTCAACAAACTACTTTACAAATGAGGCGAATGTTCTAACTTGGCCATCTTTTGAGATTACATTAACAAGGAATGTTTGAACTTGCTGCACTCAAACTTCTTTGTAGGAAAGCAACTGATTCCTAGAACCGAATGAGCTTATTTCACACAGTACAACGTTCGGCAATGAAGATGTTTGTTTTCTCAACAAACTACTTTACAAATGAGTCGAATCTACTAACTTGGCCATCTTTTTGGATTACATTTACAAGGAAAGTTTGAACTTGCTGCACTCAACCTTCTTTGTAGGAAAGCACCTGATTTCTAGAACCGAATTAACTTACTTCACACAGTACAGTGTTCGGCACTGAAGATGTTTGTTTTCTAAAGAAACTAATTTAGAAATGATGCGAATCTACTAACTTGTACATCTTGTTAGTTTACACAAACGAGAAAAGTTTGAACTTCCTGCACTCAACCATCTTTGCAGACAATAAACTGACTCCTAGAAGCGAATTAACTCATTTCACACACTACAGTGTTCGGTACTGAAGATGTTTCTTTTCCAAAAAAACTACTTTAGAAATGAGGCCAATCTACTAAGTCGTGCATCTTTTTAGGTTTCATTAACAAGGAAAGTTTGAACTGGCTACATTCCACCTTCTTTGTAGGAAAGCAACTGAATTCTAGATCTAAATTAGCTTTGTTCATACAGTACAATGTTTGGCAATGAAGATGTTTGTTTTCTCAACAAACTACTTTACCAAAGAGGCAAATCTACTAACTTGGACATCATTTCAGACCACATTAACAAGGAAAGTTTGAACTTGCTAAACTCAACCATCTTCGTAGAAAGTAAACTGATTCCTAGAACTCAATTAGCTCATTTCACAAAGTACAAAGTTTGGCAATTTAGGTTTGTTTTATAAAGAAACTACTTTACAAATGAGGCAAATCTACTAACTTGGCCATCTTTTTTAGATTACATTAACAAGGAAAGTTTGAACTTGCTGCACTCTACCTTCTTTGTAGGAAAGCAACTGATTCCTAGAAGTGAATTAACTTATTTCACACAGTACAGTGTTCAGTACTGAAGATGTTTCTTTTCTAAAGAAACTACTTTAGAAATGAGGCGAATCCACTAACTCGTACATCTTCTTAGATTACACAAACTAGGAAAGTTTGAACTTGCTGCACTCAACCTTCTTCGTAGGGAAAGCAAGTGATTCCTAGAATCGAACTAGCTCATTTCACATAGTACAGTGTTCGGTAATGAAGATGTTTGTTTTCTAAACAAACTACTTTAGAAATGAGGCCAATCTATTAAGTTGTGCATCTTTTCAGATTACATTAACAAGGAAAGTTTGAATTTGCTGCAATCAACCTTCTTTGTAGGAAAGCAACTGATTCCTAGAACCGAATGAGCTTATTTCACACAGTACAATGTTCGAAATGAAGATGTTTGTTTTCAACAAACTACTTTACAAATGAGGCGAATGTTATAACTTGGCCATCTTTTGAGATTACATTAACAAGGAATGTTTGAACTTGCTGCACTCAAACTTCTTTGTAGGAAAGCAACTGATTCCTAGAACCGAATGAGCTTATTTCACACAGTACAACGTTCAGCAATGAAGATGTTTGTTTTCTCAACAAACTACTTTACAAATGAGTCGAATCTACTAACTTGGCCATCTTTTTGGATTACATTAACAAGGAAAGTTTGAACTTGCTGCACTCTACCTTCTTTGTAAAAGCACCTGATTCCTAGAACCGAATTAACTTATTTCACACAGTACAGTGTACGGCACTGAAGATGTTTGTTTTCTAAAGAAATTAATTTAGAAATGATGCGAATCCACTAACTTGTACATCTTGATAGTTTACACAAACGAGGAAAGTTTGAACTTCCTGCACTCAACCATCTTTGCAGAAAATGAACTGACTCCTAGAAGCGAATTAACTCATTTCACACACTACAGTGTTCGGTACTGAAGATGTTTCTTTTCTTAAGAAACTACTTTAGAAATGAGGCCAATCTACTAAGTCGTGCATCTCTTTAGGTTTCATTAACAAGGAAAGTTTGAACTGGCTACATTCAACCTTCTTTGTAGGAAAGCAACTGAATTCTAGATCTAAATTAGCTTTGTTCACACAGTACAATGTTCGGCAATGAAGATGTTTGTTTTCTCAACAAACTACTTTACCAAAGAGGCAAATCTACTAACTTGGACATCTTTTCAGACCACATTAACAAGGAAAGTTTGAACTTGCTAAACTCAACCATCTTCGTAGAAAGTAAACTGATTCCTAGAACTCAATTAGCTCATTTCACAAAGTACAAAGTTTGGCAATTTAGGTTTGTTTTCTAAAGAAACTACTTTACAAATGAGGCGAATCTCCTAACTTGGCCATCTTTTTAGATTACATTAACAAGGAAAGTTTGAACTTGCTGCACTCTACCTTCTTTGTAGGAAAGCAACTGATTCCTAGAAGTGAATTAACTTATTTCACACAGTACAGTGTTCAGTACTGAACATGTTTCTTTTCTAAATAAACTACTTTAGAAATGAGGCGAATCCACTAACTCGTACATCTTTTTAGATTACACAAACTAGGAAAGTTTGAACTTGCTGCACTCAACCTTCTTCGTAGGAAAGCAAGTGATTCCTAGAATCGAACTAGCTCATTTCACATAGTACAGTGTTCGGTAATGAAGATGTTTGTTTTCTAAACAAACTACTTTAGAAATGAGGCCAATCATTAAGTTGTGCATCTTTTCAGATTACATTAACAAGGAAAGTTTGAATTTGCTGCAATCAACCTTCTTTGTAGGAAAGCAACTGATTCCTAGAACCGAATGAGCTTATTTCACACAGTACAATGTTCGGCAATGAAGATGTTTGTTTTCTCAACAAAATACTTTACAATAAGTCGAATCTACTAACTTGGCCATCTTTTTAGATTACATTAACAAGGAAAGTTTGAACTTGCTGCACTCAACCTTCTTTGTAGGAAAGCAACTGATTCCTAGAACCGAATGAGCTTATTTCACACAGTACAATGTTCGGCAATGAAGATGTTTGTTTTCCCAACAAACTAGTTTACAAATGAGTCGAATCTACTAACTTGGCCACCTTTTAAATTACATTAACAAGGAAAGTTTGACCTTGCTGCACTCAACCTTCTTTGTAAGAAAGCACCTGATTCCTAGAACCGAATTAACTTATTTCACACAGTACAGTGTTCTGTACTGAATATGTTTGTTTTCTAAAGAAACTAATTTAGAAATGATGCGAATCCACTAACTTGTACATCTTGTTAGATTACACAAACTAGGAAAGTTTGAACTTCCTGCACTCAACCATCTTCGTAGAAATTAAACTGACTCCTAGAAGCGAATTAACTCATTACACACACTACAGTGTTCGGTACTGAAGATGTTTCTTTTCTAAAGAAACTACTTTAGAAATGAGGCCAATCTACTACCTTGTGCATCTTTTCAGATTACATTAACAAGGAAAGTTTGAACTGGCTACATTCAACCTTCTTTGTAGGAAACCAAGTGAATTCTAGAACTAAATTAGCTTTGTTCACACAGTACAATGTTCGGCAATGAAGATGTTTGTTTTCTCAACAAACTACTTTACCAAAGAGGCAAATCTACTAACGTGGACATCTTTTCAGACCACATTAACAAGGAAAGTTTGAACTTGCTAAACTCAACCATCTTCGTAGAAAGTAAACTGATTCCTAGAACTCAATTAGCTCATTTCACAAAGTACAAAGTTTGGCAATTTAGGTTTGTTTTCTAAAGAAACTACTTTACAAATGAGGCGAATCTACTAACTTGGCCATCTTTTTAGAGTACATTAACAAGGAAAGTTTGAACTTGCTGCACTCAAACTTCTTTATAGGAAAGCAAGTGATTCCCAAAACCGAATTAGCTTATTTCACAAGTACAGTGTTCAGTACTGAAGATGTTTCTTTTCTAAAGAAACTACTTTAGAAATGAGGCAAATCCACTAACTTGTACATCTTGTTAGATTTCACAAACTAGGAAAGTTTGAACTTGCTGCACTCAACCTTCTTCGTAGGAAAGCAAGTGATTCCTAGAATCGAACTAGCTCATTTCACATAGTACAGTGTTTGGTAATGAAGATGTTTGTTTTCTAAACAAACTACTTTAGAAATGAGGCCAATCTACTAAGTTGTGCATCTTTTCAGATTACATTAACAAGGAAAGTTTGAAATTGCTGCACTCAACCTTCTTTGTAGCAAAGCAACTGATTCCTAGAACCGAATGAGCTTATTTCACACAGTACAATGTTCGGCAATGAAGATGTTTGTTTTCTCAACAAACTACTTTAGAATTGAGTCGAATCTACTAACTTGGCCATCTTTTTAGATTACCTTAACAAAGAAAGTTTGAACTTGCTGCACTCAACATTCTTTGTAGGAAAGCAACTGATTCCTAGAACCGAATGAGCTTATTTCACACAGTACAATGATCGGCAATGAAGATGTTTGTTTTCTGAACAAACTACTTTACCAATGAGGCAAATCTACTAACTTGGACATCTTTTCAGACCACATTAACAAGGAAAGTTTGAACTTGCTAAACTCAACCATCTTCGTAGAAAGTAAACTGATTCCTAGAACTCAATTAGCTCATTTCACAAAGTACAAAGTTTGGCAATTTAGGTTTGTTTTCTAAAGAAACTACTTTACAAATGAGGCGAATCTACTAACTTGGCCATCTTTTTAGATTACATTAACAAGGAAAGTTTGAACTTGCTGCACTCTACCTTCTTTGTAGGAAAGCAACTGATTCCTAGAAGCGAATTAACTTATTTCACAAGTACAGTGTTCAGTACTGAAGATGTTTCTTTTCTAAAGAAACTACTTTAGAAATGAGGCGAATCCACTAACTTGTACATCTTGTTAGATTACACAAACTAGGAAAGTTTGAACTTGCTGCACTCAACCTTCTTCGTAGGAAAGCAAGTGATTCCTAGAATCGAACTAGCTCATTTCACATAGTACAGTGTTTGGTAATGAAGATGTTTGTTTTCTAAACAAACTACTTTAGAAATGAGGCCAATCTACTAAGTTGTGCATCTTTTCAGATTACATTAACAAGGAAAGTTTGAAATTGCTGCACTCAACCTTCTTTGTAGGAAAGCAACTACAATGATTCCAACAAACTACTTTAGAACTACTAACTTGGCCATCTTTTTAGATTACCTTAGCTTATTTTTGTAGGAAAGCAACTGTTTCAGAACCGAATGAGCTTATTTCACACAGTACAATGTTCGGCAATGAAGATTTTTGTTTTCTGAACAAACTACTTTACCAATGAGGCAAATCTACTAACTTGGACATCTTTTCAGACCACATTAACAAGGAAAGTTTGAACTTGCTAAACTCAACCATCTTCCTAGAAAGTAAATTGATTCCTAGAACTGAATTAGCTCATTTCACAAAGTACAAAGTTTGGCAATTTAGGTTTGTTTTCTAAAGAAACTACTTTACAAATGAGGCGAATCTACTAACTTGGCCATCTTTTTAGATTACATTAACAAGGAAAGTTTGAACTTGCTGCACTCTACCTTCTTTGTAGGAAAGCAACTGATTCCTAGAAGCGAATTAACTTATTTCACAAGTACAGTGTTCAGTACTGAAGATGTTTCTTTTCTAAAGAAACTACTTTAGAAATGAGGCGAATCCACTACCTTGTACATCTTGTTAGATTACAGAAACTAGGAAAGTTTGAACTTGCTGCACTCAACCTTCTTCGTAGGAAAGCAAGTGATTCCTAGAATCGAACTAGCTCACTTCACATAGCATAGTGTTCGGTAATGAAGTTGTTTGTTTTCTAAACAAACTACTTTAGAAATTTGGCCAATCTACTAAGTTGTGCATCTTTTCAGATTACATTAACAAGGAAAGTTTGAACTTGTTGCACTCAACTTTCTTTGTAGGAAAGCAACTGATTCCTAGAACCGAATGAGCTTATTTCACACAGTACAATGTTTGGCAATGAAGATGTTTGTTTTCTCAACAAAGTACTTTACAAATGAGGCGAATCTTCTAAATTGGCCATCTTTTTAAATTACATTAACAAGGAAAGTTTGAACTTGCTGCACTCAACCTTCTTCGTAGAAATTAAACTGATTCCTAGAAGCGAATTAACTTATTTCACACAGTACAGTGTTCGGTACTGAAGATGTTTCTTTTCTAAAGAAACTACTTTAGAAATGAGGCGAATCCAATAACTTGTACATCTTGTTAGATTACACAAAGTAGGAAAGGTTGAACTTGCTGCACTCAACCTTCTTCGTAGGAAAGCAAGTGATTCCCAGAATCGAACTAGCTCATTTCACATAGTACAGTGTTCGGTAATGAAGATGTTTGTTTTCTAAACAAACTACTTTAGAAATGAGGCCAATCTACTATGTTGTGCATCTTTTCAGATTAAATTAACAAGGAAAGTTTGAACTTGCTGCACTCAACCTTCTTTGTAGGAAAGCAACTGATTCCTAGAACCAAATGAGCTTATTTCACATAGTACAATGTTCGGCAATGAAGATGTTTGTTTCCTCAACAAACTACTTTACAAATGAGGCGAATCTACTAACTTGGCCATCTTTTTAGATGACATTAACAAGGAAAGTTTGAACTTGCTGCTCTCCATCTTCTTTGTAGGAAAGCAACTGATTCCTAGAACCGAATGAGCTTATTTCACACAGTACAATGTTCGGCAATGAAGATGTTTGTTTTCTCAACAAAGTACTATACAAATGAGGCGAATCTTCTAACTTGGCCATCTTTTTACATTACATTAACAAGGAAAGTTTGAACTTGCTGCACTCACCCTTCTTCGTAGAAATTAAACTGATTCCTAGAAGCGAATTAACTTATTTCACACAGTACAGTGTTCGGTACTGAAGATGTTTCTTTTCTAAAGAAACTACTTTAGAAATGAGGCCAATCTACTACGTTGTGTATCTTTTCAGATTACATTAACAAGGACAGTTTGAACTTGCTGCACTCAACCTTCTTTGTAGGAAAGCAACTGATTCCTAGAAGCGAATTAACTTATTTCACACAGTACAGTGTTCGGTACTGAAGATGTTTCTTTTCTAAACAAACTACTTTAGAAATGAGGACAATCTACTGAGTTGTGCATCTTTTCAGATTACATTAACAAGGAAAGTTTGAACTTGCAGTACTCAACCTTCTTTGTGGAAAGCAACTGATTCCTAGAACCGAATGAGGTTATTTCACACAGTACAATGATTGGCAATGAAGATGTTTGTTTTCTCAACAAACTACTTTACAAATGAGGCGAATCTACTAACTTGGCCATCTTTTTAGATAACATTAACAAGGAAAGTTTGAACTTGCTGCTCTCAACCTTCTTTGTAGGAAAGCAACTGATTCCTAGAACCGAATGAGCTTATTTCACACAGTACAATGTTCGGCAATGAAGATGTTTGTTTTCTCAACAAAGTACTATACAAATGAGGCGAATCTTCTAACTTGGCCATCTTTGTAGATTACATTAACAAGGAAAGTTTGAACTTGCTGCACTCAACCTTCTTCCTGGAAATTAAACTGATTCCTAGAAGCGAATTAAGTTATTTCACACAGTACAGTGTTCGGTACTGAAGGTGTTTCTTTTCTAAAGAAACTACTTTAGAAATGAGGCCAATCTACTACGTGGTGCATCTTTTCAGATTACATTAACAAGGAAAGTTTGAACTTGCTGCACTCAACCTTCTTTGTAGGAAAGCAACTGATTGCTAGAACCGAATGAGCTTATTTCACACAGTACAATGTTCGGCAATGAAGATGTTTGTTTTCTCAACAAACTACTTTACAAATGAGTCCAATCTACTAACTTGGCCATCTTTTTAGATTACATTAACAAGGAAAGTTTGAACTTGCTGCACTCAACCTTCTTTGTAGGAAAGCACCTGATTCCTAGATCCGAATTAACTTATTTCACACAGTACAGTGTTCGGTACTGAAGATGTTTGTTTTCTAAAGAAACTAATTTAGGAATGATGCGAATCCACTAACTTGTACATCTTGTTAGATTACATAAACTAGGAAAGTTTGAACTTCCTGCACTCAACCATCTTCGTAGAAATTAAACTGACTCCTAGAAGCGAATTAACCCATTTCACACAGTACAGTGTTCGGTACTGAAGATGTTTCTTTTCTAAAGAAACTACTTTAGAAATGAGGCCAATCTACTAAGTCGTGCATCTTTTTAGGTTACATTAACAAGATAAGTTTGAACTGGCTACATTCAACCTTCTTTGTATTAAAGCAACTGAATTCTAGAACTAAATTAGCTTTGTTCACACAGTACAATGTTCGGCAATGAAGGTGTTTGTTGTCTCAACAAACTTCTTTACCAATGATGCAAACCTACTAACTTGGACATCTTTTCAGACCACATTAACAAGGAAAGTTTGAACTTGCTAAACTCAACCATCTTCGTAGAAAGTAAACTGATTCCTAAAACTGAATTAGCTCATTTCACAAAGTACAAAGTTTGGCAATTTAGGTTTGTTTTCTAAAGAAACTACTTTACAAAAGAGGCGAATCTACTAACTTGGCCATGTTTTTAGATTACATGAACAAGGAAAGTTTGAACTTGCTGCACTCAACCTTCTTTGTAGGAAAGCAACTGATTCCTAGAAGCTTAATTAACTTATTTCACACAGTACAGTGTTCGGTACTGAAGATGATTCTTTCTAAAAAAACTACTTTAGAAATGAGGCGAATCCACTACCTTGTACATCTTGTTAGATTACAGAAACTAGGAAAGTTTGAACTTGCTGCACTCAACCTTGTTCGTAGGAAAGCAAGTGATTCCTAGAATCGAACTAGCTCATTTCACACACTACAGTGTTCGGTAATGAAGATGTTTGTTTTCTAAACAAACTACTTTAGAAATGAGGCCAATCTACTAAGTTGTGCATCTTTTCAGATTACATTAACAAGGAAAGTTTGAACTTGCTGCACTCAACCTTCTTCGTAGAAATTAAACTGATTCCTAGAAGCGAATTAACTTATCTCACACAGTACAGTGTTCGATACTGAAGATGTTTCTTTTCTAAAGAAACTACTTTAGTAATGAGGCGAATCCACTAAATTGTACATCTTGTTAGATTACACAAGGTAGGAAAGTTTGAACTTGCTGCACTCAACCTTCTTCGTAGGAAAGCAAGTGATTCGTAGAATCGAACTAGCTCATTTCACATAGTACAGTGTTCGGTAATGAAGATGTTTGTTTTCTAAACAAACTACTTTAGAAATGAGGCCAATCTACTAAGTTGTGCATCTTTTCAGATTACATTAACAAGGAAAGTTTGAACTTGCTGCACTCAACCTTCTTTGTAGGAAAGCAACTGATTCCTAGAACCGAATGAGCTTATTTCACACAGTACAATGTTAGACAATGAAGATGTTTGTTTTCTCAACAAAGTACTTTACAAATGAGGCGAATATTCTAACTTGGCCATCTTTTTAGATTACATTAACAAGGAAAGTTTGAACTTGCTGCACTCAACCTTCTTCGTAGAAATTAAACTGATTCCTAGAACCGAATTAACTTATTTCACACAGTACAGTGTTCGGTACTGAAGATGTTTCTTTTCTAAAGAAACTACTTTAGAAATGAGGCGAATCCACTAACTTGTACATCTTGTTAGATTACACAAAGTAGGAAAGTTTGAACTTGCTGCACTCAACCTTCTTCGTAGGAAAGCAAGTGATTCCTAGAATCGAACTAGCTCATTTCACATAGTACAGTGTTCGGTAATGAAGATGTTTGTTTTCTAAACAAACTATTTTAGAAATGAGGCCAATCTACTAAGTTGTGCATCTTTTCAGATTACATTAACAAGGAAAGTTTGAACTTGCTGCACTCAACCTTCTTCGTAGAAATTAAACTGATTCCTAGAAGCGAATTAACTTATTTCACACAGTACAGTGTTCGGTACTGAAGATGTTTCTTTTCTAAAGAAACTACTTTAGAAATGAGGCGAATCCACTAACTTGTACATCTTGTTAGATTACAACAAAGTAGGAAAGTTTGAACTTGCTGCACTCAACCTTCTTCGTAGGAAAGCAAGTGATTCCTAGAATCGAACTAGCTCATTTCACATAGTACAGTGTTCGGTAATGAAGATGTTTGTTTTCTAAACAAACAACTTTAGAAATGAGGCCAATCTACTAAGTTGTGCATCTTTTCAGATTACATTAACAAGGAAAGTTTGAACTTGCTGCACTCAACCTTCTTTGTTGGAAAGCAACTGATTCCTGGAACCGAATGAGCTTATTTCACACAGTACAATGTTCGGCAATGAAGATGTTTGTTTTCTCAACAAAGGACTTTAGAAATGAGGCGAATCTACTAACTTGGCCATCTTTTTAGATTACATTAACAAGGAAAGTTTGAACTTGCTGCACTCAACCTTCTTTGTAGGAAAGCAACTGATTCCTAGAACCGAATGAGCTTATTTCACACAGTACAATGTTCGGCAATGAAGATGTTTGTTTTCTAAACAAACTACTTTACAAATGAGGCGAATCTACTAACTTGTGCATCTTTTTTCGATTACATTAACAAGGAAAGTTTGAACTTGCTGCACTCAACCTTCTTTGTTGGGAAAGCAACTGATTCCTAGAACTGAATGAGCTTATTTCACCCAGTACAATGTTCGGCAATGAAGATGTTTGTTTTCTAAAACAAACTACTTTACAAATGAGGCGAATCTACTAACTTGGCCATCTTTTTAGATTACATTAACAAGGAAAGTTTGAACTTGCTGCACTCAAACCTTCTTTGTAGAAATTAAACTGATTCCTAGAACCGAATTAAATTATTTCACACAGTACAAACTGAAGATGTTTGTTTTCTAAAGAAACTACTTTAGAAATGAGGCCAATCTACTAAGTTGTGCATCTTTTCAGATAACATTAACAAGGAAAGTTTGAACTTGCTTCACTCAACCTTCTTTGTTGGAAAGCAACTGATTCCTGGAACCGAATGACCTTATTTCACACAGTACAATGTTCGACAATGAAGATGTTTGTTTTCTCAACAAAGGACTTTAGAAATGAGGCGAATCTACTAACTTCGCCATCTTTTTAGATTACATTAACAAGGAAAGTTTGAACTTGCTGCACTCAACCTTCTTTGTAGGAAAGCAACTGATTCCTAGAACCGAATGAGCTTATTTCACACAGTCCAATGTTCGGCAATGAAGATGTTTCTTTTCTCAACAAACTACTTTACAAATGAGTCGAATCTACTAACTTGGCCATCTTTTTCGATTACATTAACAAGGAAAGTTTGAACTTGCTGCTCTCAACCTTCTTTGTTGGAAAGCAACTGATTCCTAGAACTGAATGAGCTTATTTCACCCAGTACAATGTTCGGCAATGAAGATGTTTGTTTTCTCAACAAGCTACTTTACAAATGAGTCGAATCTACTAACTTGGCCATCTTTTTAGATTACATTAACATGGAAAGTTTGAACTTGCTGCACTCAAACCTCTTTGTAGAAATTAAACTGATTCCTAGAAGCGAATTAAATTATTTCACACAGTACAGTTTTCGGTACTGAAGATGTTTGTTTTCTAAAGAAACTACTTTAGAAATGAGGCCAATCTACTACGTGGTGCATCTTTTCAGATTACATTAACAAGGAAAGTTTGAACTTGCTGCACTCAACCTTCTTTGTAGGAAAGCAACTGATTGCTAGAACCGAATGAGCTTATTTCACACAGTACAATGTTCGGCAATGAAGATGTTTGTTTTCTCAACAAACTACTTTACAAATGAGTCCAATCTACTAACTTGGCCATCTTTTTAGATTACATTAACAAGGAAAGTTTGAACTTGCTGCACTCAACCTTCTTTGTAGGAAAGCACCTGATTCCTAGATCCGAATTAACTTATTTCACACAGTACAGTGTTCGGTACTGAAGATGTTTGTTTTCTAAAGAAACTAATTTAGGAATGATGCGAATCCACCAACTTGTACATCTTGTTAGATTACACAAACTAGGAAAGTTTGAACTTGCTGCACTCAACCTTCTTCGTAGGAAAGCAAGTGATTCCTAGAATCGAACTAGCTCATTTCACACAGTACAATGTTCGGCAATGAAAATGTTTGTTTTCTCATCAAACTACTTTACAATGTGTCGAATCTACTAACTTGGCCATCTTTTTAGATTACATTAACAAGGAAAGTTTGAACTTGCTGCACTCAACCTTCTTTGTAGGAAAGAAACTGATTCCTAGAACCGAATGAGCTTATTTCACACAGTACAATGTTCGGCAATGAAGATGTTTGTTTTCTCAACAAAGTACTTTACAAATGAGGCGAATCTTCTAACTTGGACATCTTTTTAGATTACATTAACAAGGAAAGTTTGAACTTGCTGCACTCAGCCTTCTTCGTAGGAAAGGAAGTGTTGCAGACACATTTAGGGTCGCTGAGATTAACTTCCAGACCAGGCACAGTTATGGAGGAAGGGATATTATTTATTGAAGCTTACAGATCCAGGGGAAGTTCCATAAAGGCAAGAGAAGCGGCCTGCTCTCCACAGGGCCAAGCAGAGACAGAAAAAGCCAACCAGCCACCACAGCACACAGAGCAAAAAAAAAACAGCCAAAAGGTCACACAGCACACTTCAGGAACTCCTGCTAGGCATATTTGCATATCTTTACAATGGAATCTCAAACCATCACCACACCTTAAGACCGGCCTCCAGTGACCTTGCCTCTAGCAAGGTAATTGCAGATGCAAACTATAACTAGTAAAACACTGAATATATTGGGGGACATATATTCAAACTACTACATTCCGCCCTGGCCCCAAATATATTTAGCTCCAGGCCCCCAATAGATTTGTAACTATCACACATTGTAAATTGTACTCAGTCCAATTTCAAAGGTTCTCACAGTCTTGATCAACTTAAGATAGTGAGTCCTGTAAAATCAAACAAGTTAAAAACTTTCAACATGTAAAGGCACAGAGTAAACATTTTTAACTGGTATAAGGAATAGCAAGGAGAGACTAAGACAATGCAAACTCAATCATCATCAGCCGTCATCAAACTTCTGCAGTTCAAGTTCAATATAACCATAGACTGACAGTCTCCAGGTTTTCCAATTCTGCCCCTCCAGCTGGGCAGAGACGCCAGGGAAAACTTTCATCCCATTCCAACACTGCACTCCATGGTAGCCCTTTTGCACAGTACTGGTATATCCAAAACATCTACAGGTCTCCATGCAAACCACGGTCCATCTTCCAAAGGCTCTTCCAGCCTATTCCTGAGGGTCTTCATGCCCTGCCTCATGCCGCATCTCAGCAGCGGCTCCTGGAACCGTGTGCAACTCATGACCACTCCATGCATTTTTCATATTTCCAAAACTAATACCAGGTGTGCAGGACACAGCCATATTCTAAATCCAGGGACAAAATAAACCATAGCCTTGAAAAGCAGGTTCCTTCTCCAGTCAACACTTTCCAAAGAGTTTGCATTTCTAACAGTCTTTCCTCAGGCATCCTCTCCATTGTTTTAATGTAAATCAAGTCAGGCCACCTTCCTTCCACCTTCCTTAAGATTGCTAATGCGTTGACAATAGCAGCTCCAGTAACCTAAAACCAGTCTCATTGCCTCTAATTTTAACTTGCTTGAGGTTTTCCAACTTAAAAATTTAAAAATCTCAGTCCGATATCTTTAGCCAAGCACATGAGTCCATTACAAATTTAACCTTCATCAAACTTTCTGTCCCTGGATAGCAGAACGTAGCCATCCCTTATGCCAGTAACCCAGATCCAACAAAGTCCTCTGCAGTCTTTCCATCCCCTTAGAAAGCTCATAAGCCAAGCCTCGAAGTTCAATACAGTCTGCACTTAGCATTCTCAAACTCTCATCAGAATAGTCCATAAAACTTGGCTTACAACTCCAGAAGGTACCTTCAGTTGCAAGAACCAAGTCCATGCCCATTCCTCCAAAACAAAGGTTCCAAAAGACGAATATCCACGCGGTCAGGTTCATCTCACCCCACACTCCTCGGTACCACTTTACTGTTGCAGACAGCTTCAGGTTCGCTGAGATGAACTTCCAGACCAGGCACAGTTATGGAGGAAGGGATATTATTTATTGAAGCTTACAGATCCAGGGGAAGTTCCATAAAGGCAAGAGAAGTGGCCTGCTCTCCAAAGGGCCAAGCAGAGAGAGAAAAAGCCAACCAGCCACCACAGCACACAGAGCAAAAAAAACAGCCAAAAGGTCACACAGCACACTTCAGGAACTCCTGCTAGGCATATTTGCATATCTTTACAATGGAATCTCAAACCATCACCACACCTTAAGACCGGCCCCCAGTGACCTTGCCTCTACCAAGGTGATTGCAGATGCAAACCATAACTAGTAAAACACTGAATATATTGGGGGACATATATTCAAACTACCACAGCAAGTGATTCCTAGAAGCGAACTAGCTCATTTCACATAGTACAGTGTTCGGTATTGAAGATGTTTGTTTTCTAAACAAACTACTTTAGAAATGAGGCCAATCTACTAAGTTGTGCATCTTTTCAGATTACATTAACAAGGAAAGTTTGAACTTGCTGCACTCAACCTTCTTTGTAGAAATTAAACTGATTCCTAGAAGCGAATTAACTTATCTCACACAGTACAGTGTTCGATACTGAAGATGTTTCTTTTCTAAAGAAACTACTTTAGAAATGAGGCGAATCCACTAAATTGTACATCTTGTTAGATTACACAAAGTAGGAAAGTTTGAACTTGCTGCACTCAACCTTCTTCGTAGGAAAGCAAGTGATTCCTAGAATCGAACTAGCTCATTTCACATAGTACAGTGTTCGGCAATGAAGATGTTTGTTTTCTAAACAAACTACTTTAGAAATGAGGCCAATCTACTACGTTGTGCATCTTTTCAGATTACATTAACAAGGACAGTTTGAACTTCCTGCACTCAACCTTCTTTGTAGGAAAGCAACTGATTCCTAGAACCGAATGAGCTTATTTCACACAGTACAATGTTCGGCAATGAAGATGTTTGTTTTCTCAACAAAGTACTTTACAAATGAGGCAAATCTACTAACTTGGCCATCGTTTTAGATAACATTAACAAGGACAGTTTGAACTTGCTGCTCTCAACCTTCTTTGTAGGAAAGCAACTGATTCCTAGAACCGAATGAGCTTATTTCACACAGTACAATGTTTGGCAATGAAGATGTTTGTTTTCTCAACAAAGTACTTTACAAATGAGGAGTATCTTCTAACTTGGGCATCTTTTTAGATTACATTAACAAGGAAATTTTGAACTTGCTGCACTCAACCTTCTTCGTAGAAATTAAACTGATTCCTAGAAGCGAATTAACTTATTTCACACAGTACAGTGTTCGGTACTGAAGATGTATCTTTTCTAAAGAAGCTACTTTAGAAATGAGGCCAAATCTACTAACTTGTACATCTTTTTAGATTACATTAACAAGGAAAGTTTGAACTTGCTGCACTCAACCTTCTTTGTAGGAAAGCAACTGATTCCTAGAACCGAATGAGCTTATTTCACACAGTACAATGTTCGGTAATGAAGATGTTTGTTTTCTCAACAAACTACTTTAGAAATGAGGCCAATCTACTAACTTGTGCATCTTTTTAGATTACATTAACAAGGAAAGTTTGAACTTGCTGCACTCAACCTTCTTTGTTGGAAAGCAACTGATTCCTAGAACCGAATGAGCTTATTTCACACAGTACAATGTTCGCAATGAAGATGTTTGTTTTCTCAACAAAGTACTTTACAAATGAGGTGAATCTTCTAACTTGGCCATCTTTTTAGATTACATTAACAAGGAAAGTTTGAACTTGCTGCACTCAACCTTCTTCGTAGAAATTAAACTGATTCCTAGAAGCGAATTAACTTATTTCACACAGTACAGTGTTCGGTACTGAAGATGTTTCTTTTCTAAAGAAACTACTTTTGAAATGAGGGCAATCCACTAACTTGTACATCTTGTTAGATTACATTAACAAGGAAAGTTTGAACTTGCTGCACTCAACCTTCTTTGTAGGAAAGCAAGTGATTCCTAGAACCGAATGACCTTATTTCACACAGTACAATGTTCGCAATGAAGATGTTTGTTTTTTTCTCAACAAACTACTTTAGAAATGAGGCAAACATACTAACTTGTGCATCTTTTCAGATTACATTAACAAGGAAAGTTTGAACTTGCTGCACTCAACCTTCTTTGTAGGAAAGCAAACTGATTCCTACAACCGAATTAACTTATTTCACACAGTACAATGTTCGGTAATGAAGATGTTTGTTTTCTCAACAAACTACTTTACAAATGAGGCGAATCTACTAACTTGGCCATCTTTTAGATTACAATAACAAGGAAAGTTTGAACTTGCTGCACTCAACCTTCTTTCTAGGAAAGCAACTGATTCCTAGAACCGAATGAGCTTATTTCACACAGTACAATGTTCGAAATGAAGATGTTTGTTTTCTAAACAAAGTACTTTAGAAAATGAGGCCAATCTTCTAACTTGTGCATCTTTTTAGATTACATTAACAAGGAAAGTTTGAACTTGCTGCACTCAACCTTCTTTGTAGAAAAGCAACTGATTCCTAGAACCGAATTAACTTATTTCACACAGTACAATGTTCGGTAATGAAGATGTTTGTTTTCTAAAGAAACTACTTTAGAAATGAGGCGAATCCACTAACTTGTACATCTTGTTAGATTACATTAACAAGGAAAGTTTGAACTTGCTGCACTCAACCTTCTTTGTAGGAAAGCAAGTGATTCCTAGAATCGAACTAGCTCATTTCACATAGTACAGTGTTCGGTAATGAAGATGTTTGTTTTCTAAACAAACTACTTTAGAAATGAGGCCAATCTACTAAGTTGTGCATCTTTTTAGATTACATTAACAAGTAGAGTTTGAACTTGCTGCACTCAACCTTCTTTGTAGGAAAGCAACTGATTTCTAGAACCACAATGAGCTTATTTCACACAGTACAATGTTCGGCAATGAAGATGTTTGTTTTCTCAACAAACTACTTTATAAATGAGTCGAATCTACTAAGTTGTACATCTTTTTAGATTACATTAACAAGGAAAGTTTGAACTTGCTGCACTCAACCTTCTTTGTAGAAATTAAACTGATTCCCAGAACCGAATTAACTTATTTCACACAGTACAGTGTTCGGTACTGAAGATGTTTGTTTTCTAAAGAAACTACTTTAGAAATGAGGCCAATCTACTAACTTTGTGCATCTTTTTAGATTACATTAACAAGGAAAGTTTGAACTTGCTGCACTCAACCTTCTTTGTAGGAAAAGCAACTGATTCCTAGAACCGAATGAGCTTATTTCACACAGTACAATGTTCGGCAATGAAGATGTTTGTTTTCTCAACAAAGTACTTTACAAATGAGGCGAATCTTCTAACTTGGCCATCTTTTAGATTACATTAACAAGGAAAAGTTTGAACTTGCTGCACTCAACCTTCTTCGTAAAATTAAACTGATTCCTAGAACCGAATTAACTTATTTCACACAGTACAGTGTTCGGTACTGAAGATGTTTCTTTTCTAAAAGAAACTACTTTAGAAATGAGGCGAATCCACTAAATTGTACATCTTGTTAGATTACAAAAAGTAGGAAAGTTTGAACTTGCTGCACTCAACCTTCTTTGTAGGAAAGCAAGTGATTCCTAGAATCGAACTAGCTCATTTCACATAGTACAGTGTTCAACAATGAAGATGTTTGTTTTCTAAACAAACTACTTTAGAAATGAGGCCAATCTACTACGTTGTGCATCTTTTCAGATTACATTAACAAGGAAAGTTTGAACTTGCTGCACTCAACCTTCTTTGTAGGAAAGCAACTGATTCCTAGAACCGAATGAGCTTATTTCACACAGTATAATGTTCGGCAATGAAGATGTTTGTTTTCTCAACAAAGTACTTTACAAATGAGGCGAATCTACTAACTTGGCCATCTTTTTAGATAACATTAACAAGGACAGTTTGATCTTGCTGCTCTCAACCTTCTTTGTAGGAAAGAAACTGATTCCTAGAACCGAATGAGCTTATTTCACACAGTACAATGTTTGGCAATGAAGATGTTTGTTTTCTCAACAAAGTACTTTACAAATGAGGAGTATCTCTTCTAACTTTTTTTAGGCCATCTTTTTAGATTACATTAACAAGGAAAGTTTGAACTTGCTGCACTCAACCTTCTTCCCTGAAATTAAACTGATTCCTAGAAACGAATTAACTTATTTCACACAGTACAGTGTTCGGTACTGAAGATGTTTCTTTTCTAAAGAAACTACTTTAGAAATGAGGCCAATCTACTACTAACTGTGCATCTTTTCAGATTACATTAACAAGGAAAGTTTGAACTTGCTGCACTCAACCTTCTTTTGTAGGAAAGCAACTGATTCCTAGAACCGAATGAGCTTACTTCACACACTACAATGTTCGGCAATGAAGATGTTTGTTTTCTCAACAAACTACTTTACAAATGAGGCGAATCTACTAACTTGGCCATCTTTTTAGATTACATTAACAAGGAAAGTTTGAACTTGCTGCACTCAACCTTCTTTGTTGGAAAGCAACTGATTCCTAGTTCCGAATGAGCTTATTTCACACAGTACAATGTTCGGCAATGAAGATGTTTGTTTCTCAACAAAGTACTTTACAAATGAGGTGAATCTTCTAACTTGGCCATCTTTTGAGATTACATTAACAAGGAAAGTTTGAACTTGCTGCACTCAACCTTCTTAGTAGAAATTAAACTGATTCCTAGAAGCGAATTAACTTATTTCACACAGTACAGTGTTCGGTACTGAAGATGTTTCTTTTCTAAAGAAACTACTTTAGAAATGAGGCCAATCCACTAACTTGTACATCTTGTTAGATTACACAAACAAGGAAAGTTTGAACTTGCTGCACTCAACCTTCTTGTAGGAAAGCAAGTGATTCCTAGAACCGAATGAGCTCATTTCACATAGTACAGTGTTCGGTAATGAAGATGTTTGTTTTCTAAACAAACTACTTTAGAAATGAGGCCAATCTACTAAGTTGTGCATCTTTTCAGATTACATTAACAAGGAAAGTTTGAACTTGCTGCACTCAACCTTCTTTGTAGGAAAGCAACTGATTCCTAGAACCGAATGAGCTTATTTCACACAGTACAATGTTCGAAATGAAGATGTTTGTTTTCTAAACAAAGTACTTTACAAATGAGGCGAATCTTCTAACTTGTACATCTTTTTAGATTACATTAACAAGGAAAGTTTGAACTTGCTGCACTCAACCTTCTTAGTAGAAATTAAACTGATTCCTAGAAGCGAATTAACTTATTTCACACAGTACAGTGTTCGGTACTGAAGATGTTTGTTTTCTAAAGAAACTACTTTAGAAATGAGGCCAATCCACTAACTTGTACATCTTGTTAGATTACATTAACAAGGAAAGTTTGAACTTGCTGCACTCAACCTTCTTTGTAGGAAAGCAAGTGATTCCTAGAACCGAATGAGCTTATTTCACATAGTAGAGTGTTCGGTAATGAAGATGTTTGTTTTCTCAAACAAACTACTTTACAAATGAGGCGAATCTACGAACTTGGCCATCTTTTTAGATTACAATAACAAGGAAAGTTTGAACTTGCTGCACTGAACCTTCTTTGTAGGAAAGCAACTGATTCCTAGAACCGAATGAGCTTATTTCACACAGTACAATGTTCGAAATGAAGATGTTTGTTTTCAAACAAAGTACTTAACAAATGAGGCGAATCTTCTAACTTGGCCATCTTTTTAGATTACATTAACAAGGAATGTTTGAACTTGCTGCACTCAACCTTCTTCGTAGAAATTAAACTGATTCCTAGAAGCGAATTAACTTATTTCACACAGTACAGTGTTCGGTACTGAAGATGTATCTTTTCTAAAGAAGCTACTTTAGAAATGAGGCGAATCCACTAACTTGTACATCTTGTTAGATTACACAAAGTAAGAAAGTTTGAACTTGCTGCACTCAACCTTTTTCGTAGGAAAGCAAGTGATTCCTAGAATCGAACTAGCTCATTTCACATAGTACAGTGTTCGGTAATAAAGATGTTTGTTTTCTAAACAAACTACTTTAGAAATGAGGCCAATCTACTAAGTTGTGCATCTTTTCAGATTACATTAACACGTAGAGTTTGAACTTGCTGCACTCAACCTTCTTTGTAGGAAAGCAACTGATTGCTAGAACCGAATGAGCTTATTTCACACAGTACAATGTTCGGCAATGAAGATGTTTCTTTTCTCAACAAACTACTTTACAAATGAGTCGAATCTACTAACTAGGCCATCTTTTTAGATTACATTAACAAGGAAAGTTTGAACTTGCTGCACTCAACCTTCTTCGTAGAAATTAAACTGATTCCCAGAAGCGAATTAACTAATTTCACACAGTACAGTGTTCGGTACTGAAGATGTTTCTTTTCTAAAGAAACTACTTTAGAAATGAGGCCAATCTACTACGTTGTGCATCTTTTCAGATTACATTAACAAGGAAAGTTTGAACTTGCTGCACTCAACCTTCTTTGTAGGAAAGCAACTGATTCCTAGAACCGAATGACCTTATTTCACACAGTACAACGTTCGGCAATGAAGATGTTTGTTTTCTCAACAAAGTACTTTACAAATGAGGCGAATCTTCTAACTTGGCCATCTTTTTAGATTACATTAACAAGGAAAGTTTGAACTTGCTGCACTCAACCTTCTTCGTAGAAATTAAACTGATTCCTAGAAGCGAATTAACTTATTTCACACAGTCCAGTGTTCGGTACTGAAGATGTTTCTTTTCTAAAGAAACTACTGTAGAAATGAGGCGAATCCACTAACTTGTACATCTTGTTAGATTACATAAAGTGGGAAAGTGTGAACTTGCTGCACTCAACCTTCTTCGTAGGAAAGCAAGTGATTCCTAGAATCGAACTAGCTCATTTCACATAGTACAGTGTTCGGTAATGAAGATGTTTGTTTTCTAAACAAACAACTTTAGAAATGAGGCCAATCTACTAAGTTGTGCATCTTTTCAGATTACATTAACAAGGAAAGTTTGAACTTGCTGCACTCAACCTTCTTTGTAGGAAAGCAACTGATTCCTAGAACCGAATGAGCTTATTTCACACAGTACAATGTTCGGCAATGAAGATGTTTGTTTTCTCAACAAAGTACTTTACAAATGAGGCTAACCTTCTAACTTGGCCATCTTTTTAGGTTACATTAACAAGGAAAGTTTGAACTTGCTGCACTCAACCTTCTTCGTAGAAATTAAACTGATTCCTAGAAGCGAATTAACTTATCTCACACAGTACAGTGTTCGATACTGAAGATGTTTCTTTTCTAAAGAAACAACTTTAGAAATGAGGCGAATCCACTAAATTGTACATCTTGTTAGATTACACAAAGTAGGAAAGTTTGAACTTGCTGCACTTAACCTTCTTTGTAGGAAAGCAAGTGATTCCTAGAATCGAACTAGCTCATTTCACATAGTACAGTGTTCGGTAATGAAGATGTTTGTTTTCTAAACAAACTACTTTAGAAATGAGGCCAATCTACTACGTTGTGCATCTTTTCAGATTACATTAACAAGAAAGTTTGAACTTGCTGCACTCAACCTTCTTTGTAGGAAAGCAACTGATTCCTAGAACCGAATGAGCTTATTTCACACAGTACAATGTTCGGCAATGAAGATGTTTGTTTCCTCAACAAAGTACTTTACAAATGAGGCGAATCTACTAACATGGCCATCTTTTTAGATAACATTAACAAGGACAGTTTGAACTTGCTGCTCTCAACCTTCTTTGTAGGAAAGCAACCTATTCCTAGAACCGAATGAGCTTATTTCACACAGTACAATGTTTGGCAATGAAGATGTTTGTTTTCTCAACAAAGTACTTTACAAATGAGGAGTATCTTCTAACTTGGCCATCTTTTTAGATTACATTAACAAGGAAAGTTTGAACTTGCTGCACTCAACCTTCTTCGTAGAAATTAAACTGATTCCTAGAAGTGTCGGTACTGACATCACAATCTTATTTCACAAACAGTACAGTGTTACTTGGCAACAAACAGAAATAAATACTGAAGATGTTTCTTTTCTAAAGAAACTACTTTAGAAATGAGGCCAATCTACTACGTTGTGCATCTTTTCAGATTACATTAACAAGGACACTTTGAACTTCCTGCACTCAACCTTCTTTGTAGGAAAGCAACTGATTCCTAGAACCGAATGAGCTTATTTCACACAGTACAATGTTCGGCAATGAAGATGTTTGTTTTCTCAACGAACTACTTTACAAATGAGGCGAATCTACTAACTTGGCCATCTTTTTAGATTACATTAACAAGGAAAGTTTGAACTTGCTGCACTCAACCTTCTTTGTTGGAAAGCAACTGATTCCTAGAACCGAATGAGCTTATTTCACACAGTACAATGTTCGGCAATGAAGATGTTTGTTTCTCAACAAAGTGCTTTACAAATGAGGTGAATCTTCTAACTTGGCCATCTTTTTAGATTACATTACCAAGGAAAGTTTGAACTTGCTGCACTCAACCTTCTTAGGAGAAATTAAACTGATTCCTAGAAGCGAATTAACTTATTTCACACAGTACAGTGTTCGGTACTGAAGATGTTTCTTTTCTAAAGAAACTACTTTAGAAATGAGGCGAATCCACTAACTTGTACATCTTGTTAGATTACACAAAGTAAGAAAGTTTGAACTTGCTGCACTCAACCTTTTTCGTAGGAAAGCAAGTGATTCCTAGAATCGAACTAGCTCATTTCACATAGTACAGTGTTCGGTAATAAAGATGTTTGTTTTCTAAACAAACTACTTTAGAAATGAGGCCAATCTACTAAGTTGTGCATCTTTTCAGATTACATTAACACGGAGAGTTTGAACTTGCTGCACTCAACCTTCTTTGTAGGAAAGCAACTGATTGCTAGAACCGAATGAGCTTATTTCACACAGTACAATGTTCGGCAATGAAGATGTTTGTTTTCTCAACAAACTACTTTACAAATGAGTCGAATCTACTAACTAGGCCATCTTTTTAGATTACATTAACAAGGAAAGTTTGAACTTGCTGCACTCAACCTTCTTCGTAGAAATTAAACTGATTCCCAGAAGCGAATTAACTTATTTCACACAGTACAGTGTTCGGTACTGAAGATGTTTCTTTTCTAAAGAAACTACTTTAGAAATGAGGCCAATCTACTACGTTGTGCATCTTTTCAGATTACATTAACAAGGAAAGTTTGAACTTGCTGCACTCAACCTTCTTTGTAGGAAAGCAACTGATTCCTAGAACCGAATGAGCTTATTTCACACAGTACAACGTTCGGCAATGAAGATGTTTGTTTTCTCAACAAAGTACTTTACAAATGAGGCGAATCTTCTAACTTGGCCATCTTTTTAGATTACATTAACAAGGAAAGTTTGAACTTGCTGCACTCAACCTTCTTCGTAGAAATTAAACTGATTCCTAGAAGCGAATTAACTTATTTCACACAGTCCAGTGTTCGGTACTGAAGATGTTTCTTTTCTAAAGAAACTACTGTAGAAATGAGGCGAATCCACTAACTTGTACATCTTGTTAGATTACATAAAGTGGGAAAGTGTGAACTTGCTGCACTCAACCTTCTTCGTAGGAAAGCAAGTGATTCCTAGAATCGAACTAGCTCATTTCACATAGTACAGTGTTCGGTAATGAAGATGTTTGTTTTCTAAACAAACAACTTTAGAAATGAGGCCAATCTACTCAGTTGTGCATCTTTTCAGATTACATTAACAAGGAAAGTTTGAACTTGCTGCACTCAACCTTCTTTGTAGGAAAGCAACTGATTCCTAGAAGCGAATGAGCTTATTTCACACAGTACAATGTTCGGCAATGAAGATGTTTGTTTTCTCAACAAAGTACTTTACAAATGAGGCGAACCTTCTAACTTGGCCATCTTTTTAGATTACATTAACAAGGAAAGTTTGAACTTGCTGCACTCAACCTTCTTCGTAGAAATTAACCTGATTCCTAGAAGCGAATTTACTTATTTCACACAGTACAGTTTTCGGTACTGAAGATGTTTCTTTTCTAAATAAACTACTTTAGAAATGAGGCGAATCCACTAACTTGTACATCTTGTTAGATTACACAAAGTAGGAAAGTTTGAACTTGCTGCACTCAACCTTCTTCGTAGGAAAGCAAGTGATTCCTAGAATCGAACTAGCTCATTTCACATAGTACAGTGTTCGGTAATGAAGATGTTTGTTTTCTAAACAAACTACTTTAGAAATGAGGCCAATCTACTAAGTTGTGCATCTTTTCAGATTACATTACAAGGAACGTTTGAACTTGCTTCACTCAACCTTCTTTGTTGGAAAGCAACTAATTCCTAGAACCGAATGACCTTATTTCACACAGTACAATGTTCGACAATGAAGATGTTTGTTTTCTCAACAAAGGACTTTAGAAATGAGGCGAATCTACTAACTTCGCCATCTTTTTAGATTACATTAACAAGGAAAGTTTGAACTTGCTGCACTCAACCTTCTTTGTAGGAAAGCAACTGATTCCTAGAACCGAATGAGCTTATTTCACACAGTCCAATGTTCGGCAATGAAGATGTTTCTTTTCTCAACAAACTATTTTACAAATGAGTCGAATCTACTAACTTGGCCATCTTTTTCGATTACATTAACAAGGAAAGTTTGAACTTGCTGCTCTCAACCTTCTTTGTTGGAAAGCAACTGATTCCTAGAACTGAATGAGCTTATTTCACCCAGTACAATGTTCGGCAATGAAGATGTTTTTTTTCTCAACAAGCTACTTTACAAATGAGTCGAATCTACTAACTTGGCCATTTTTTTAGATTACATTAAAATGGAAAGTTTGAACTTGCTGCACTCAACCTTCTTTGTAGAAATTAAACTGATTCCTAGAAGCGAATTAAATTATTTCACACAGTACAGTTTTCGGTACTGAAGATGTTTCTTTTCTAAAGAAACTACTTTAGAAATGAGGCCAATCTACTACGTGGTGCATCTTTTCAGATTACATTAACAAGGAAAGTTTGAACTTGCTGCACTCAACCTTCTTTGTAGGAAAGCAACTGATTGCTAGAACCGAATGAGCTTATTTCACACAGTACAATGTTCGGCAATGAAGATGTTTGTTTTCTCAACAAACTACTTTACAAATGAGTCCAATCTACTAACTTGGCCATCTTTTTAGATTACATTAACAAGGAAAGTTTGAACTTGCTGCACTCAACCTTCTTTGTAGGAAAGCACCTGATTCCTAGATCCGAATTAACTTATTTCACACAGTACAGTGTTCGGTACTGAAGATGTTTGTTTTCTAAAGAAACTAATTTAGGAATGATGCAAATCCACTAACTTGTACATCTTGTTAGATTACACAAACTAGGAAAGTTTGAACTTGCTGCACTCAACCTTCTTCGTCGGAAAGCACGTGATTCCTAGAATCGAACTAGCTCATTTCACACAGTACAATGTTCGGCAATGAAAACGTTTGTTTTCTCAACAAACTACTTTACAAATGTGTCGAATCTACTAACTTGGCCATCTTTTTAGATTACATTAACAAGGAAAGTTTGAACTTGCTGCACTCAACCTTCTTTGTAGGAAAGAAACTGATTCCTAGAACCGAATGAGCTTATTTCACACAGTACAATGTTCGGCAATGAAGATGTTTGTTTTCTCAACAAAGTACTTTACAAATGAGGCGAATCTTCTAACTTGGACATCTTTTTAGATTACATTAACAAGGAAAGTTTGAACTTGCTGCACTCAACCTTCTTCGTAGGAAAGCAAGTGTTGCAGACAGCTTCAGGGTCGCTGAGATGAACTTGCAGACCAGGCACAGTTATGGAGGAAGGGATATTATTTATTGAAGCTTACAGATCCAGGGGAAGTTCCATAAAGGCAAGAGAAGCGGCCTGCTCTCCACAGGGCCAAGCAGAGAGAGAAAAAGCCAACCAGCCACCACAGCACACAGAGCAAAAAAAACAGCCAAAAGGTCACACAGCACACTTCAGGAACTCCTGCTAGGCATATTTGCATATCTTTACAATGGAATCTCAAACCATCACCACACCTTAAGACCGGCCCCCAGTGACCTTGCCTCTAGCAAGGTAATTGCAGATGCAAACTATAACTAGTAAAACACTGAATATATTGGGGGACATATATTCAAACTACCACATTCCGCCCCTGGCCCCCAATATATTTAGCTCCTGGCCCCCAATAGATTTGTAACTATCACACATTGTAAATTGTACTCAGTCCAATTTCAAAGGTTCTCACAGTCTTGATCAACTTAAGATAGTGAGTCCTGTAAAATCAAACAAGTTAAAAACTTTCAACATGTAAAGGCACAGAGTAAACATTTTTAACTGGTATAAGGAATAGCAAGGAGAGACTAAGACAATGCAAACTCAATCATCATCAGCCGTCATCAAACTTCTGCAGTTCAAGTTCAATATAACCATAGACTGACAGTCTCCAGGTTTTCCAATTCCGCCCCTCCAGCTGGGCAGAGACGCCAGGGAAAACTTTCATCCCATTTCAACACTGCACTCCATGGTAGCCCTTTTGCACAGTCCTGGTATATCCAAAACATCTTCAGGTCTCCATGCAAACCACGGACCATCTTCCAAAGGCTCTTCCAGCCTATTCCTGAGGGTCTTCATGCCCTGCCTCATGCCGCATCTCAGCAGCGGCTCCTGGAACCGTGTGCAACTCATGACCACTCCATGCATTTTTCATATTTCCAAAACTAATACCAGGTGTGCAGGACACAGCCATATTCTAAATCCAGGGACAAAATAAACCATAGCCTTGAAAAGCAGGTTCCTTCTCCAGTCAACTCTTTCCAAAGAGTTTGCATTTCTAACAGTCTTTCCTCAGGCATCCTCTCCATTGTTTTAATGTAAATCAAGTCGGGCCACCTTCCTTCCACCTTCCTTAAGATTGCTAATGCGTTGACAATAGCAGCTCCAGTAACCTAAAACCAGTCTCATTGCCTCTAATTTTAACTTGCTTGAGGTTTTCCAACTTAAAATCTTAAAAATCTCAGTCCGATATCTTTAGCCAAGCACATGAGTCCATTACAAATTTAACCTTCATCAAACTTTCTGTCCCTGGATAGCAGAACGTAGCCATCCCTTATGCCAGTAGCCCAGTTCCAACAAAGTCCTCTGCAGTCTTTCCATCCCCTTAGAAAGCTCATAAGCCAAGCCTCGAAGTTCAATACAGTCTGCACTTAGCATTCTCAAACTCTCATCAGAATAGTCCATAAAACTTGGCTTACAACTCCAGAAGGTACCTTCAGTTGCAAGAACCAAGTCCATGCCCATTCCTCCAAAACAAAGGTTCCAAAAGACGAATATCCACGCGGTCAGGTTCATCTCACCCCACACTCCTCGGTACCACTTTACTGTTGCAGACAGCTTCAGGTTCGCTGAGATGAACTTCCAGACCCGGCACAGTTATGGAGGAAGGGATATCATTTATTGAAGCTTACAGATCCAGGGGAAGTTCCATAAAGGCAAGAGAAGCGGCCTGCTCTCCAAAGGGCCAAGCAGAGAGAGAAAAAGCCAACCAGCCACCACAGCACACAGAGCAAAAAAACAGCCAAAAGGTCACACAGCACACTTCAGGAACTCCTGCTAGGCATATTTGCATATCTTTACAATGGAATCTCAAACCATCACCACACCTTAAGACCGGCCCCCAGTGACCTTGCCTCTAGCAAGGTGATTGCAGATGCAAACCATAACTAGTAAAACACTGAATATATTGGGGGACATGTATTCAAACTACCACAGCAAGTGATTCCTAGAATCGAACTAGCTCATTTCACATAGTACAGTGTTCGGTATTGAAGATGTTTGTTTTCTAAACAAACTACTTTGAAAATGAGGCCAATCTACTAAGTTGTGCATCTTTTCAGATTACATTAACAAGGAAAGTTTGAACTTGCTGCACTCAACCTTCTTCGTAGAAATTAAACTGATTCCTAGAAGCGAATTAACTTATCTCACACAGTACAGTGTTCGATACTGAAGATGTTTCTTTTCTAAAGAAACAACTTTAGAAATGAGGCGAATCCACTAAATTGTACATCTTGTTAGATTACACAAAGTAGGAAAGTTTGAACTTGCTGCACTCAACCTTCTTCGTAGGAAAGCAAGTGATTCCTAGAATCGAACTAGCTCATTTCACATAGTACAGTGTTCGGTAATGAAGATGTTTGTTTTCTAAACAAACTACTTTAGAAATGAGGCCAATCTACTACGTTGTGCATCTTTTCAGATTACATTAACAAGGAAAGTTTGAACTTGCTGCACTCAACCTTCTTTGTAGGAAAGCAACTGATTCCTAGAACCGAATGAGCTTATTTCACACAGTACAATGTTTGGCAATGAAGATGTTTGTTTTCTCAACAAAGTACTTTACAAATGAGGAGTATCTTCTAACTTGGCCATCTTTTTAGATTACATTAACAAGGAAAGTTTGAACTTGCTGCACTCAACCTTCTTCGTAGAAATTAAACTGATTCCTAGAAGCGAATTAACTTATTTCACACAGTACAGTGTTCGGTACTGAAGATGTTTCTTTTCTAAAGAAACTACTTTAGAAATGAGGCGAATCCACTAACTTGTACATCTTGTTAGATTACACAAAGTAGGAAAGTTTGAACTTGCTGCACTCAACCTTCTTCGTAGGAAAGCAAGTGATTCCTAGAATCGAGCTAGCTCATATCACATAGTACAGTGTTCGGTAATGAAGATGTTTGTTTTCTAAACAAACTACTTTAGAAATGAGGCCAACATACTAAGTTGTGCATCTTTTCAGATTACATTAACAAGGAAAGTTTCAACTTGCTGCACTCAACCTTCTTTGTAGGAAAGCAACTGATTCCTACAACCGAATGAGCTTATTTCACACAGTACAATGTTCGGCAATGAAGATGTTTGTTTTCTCAACAAACTACTTTACAAATGAGGCGAATCTACTAACTTGGCCATCTTTTTAGATTACAATAACAAGGAAAGTTTGAACTTGCTGCACTCAACCTTCTTTCTAGGAAAGCAACTGATTCCTAGAACCGAATGAGCTTATTTCACACAGTACAATGTTCGGAAATGAAGATGTTTGTCTTCGCAACAAAGTACTTTACAAATTGGCGAATCTTCTAACTTGGCCATCTTTTTAGATTACATTAACAAGGAAAGTTTGAACTTGCTGCACTCAACCTTCTTCGTAGAAATTAAACTGATTCCTAGAAGCAAATTAACTTATTTCACACAGTATAGTGTTCGGTACTGAAGATGTATCTTTTCTAAAGAAACTACTTTAGAAATGAGGCGAATCCACTAACTTGTACATCTTGTTAGATTACACAAAGTAAGAAAGTTTGAACTTGCTGCACTCAACCTTTTTCGTAGGAAAGCAAGTGATTCCTAGAATCGAACTAGCTCATTTCACATAGTACAGTGTTCGGTAATAAAGAAGTTTGTTTTCTAAACAAACTACTTTAGAAATGAGGCCAATCTACTAAGTTGTGCATCTTTTCAGATTACATTAACACGGAGAGTTTGAACTTGCTGCACTCAACCTTCTTTGTAGGAAAGCAACTGATTCCTAGAACCGAATGAGCTTATTTCACACAGTACAATGTTCGGCAATGAAGATGTTTGTTTTCTCAACAAACTACTTTACAAATGAGTCGAATCTACTAACTTGGCCATCTTTTTAGATTACATTAACAAGGAAAGTTTGAACTTGCTGCAACTCAACCTTCTTTGTAGGAAAGCAACTGATTCCTAGAACCAAGAATTAACTTATTTCACACAGTCCAGTGTTCACACAGTACAATGAAGATGTTTCTTTTCTAAAGAAACTCTACTTTAGAAATTACATTAATCCACTAACTTGTACATCTTGTTAGATTACAGAAACTAGGAAAGTTTGAACTTGCTGCACTCAACCTTCTTCTGCAGGAGGGAAAGCAAGTGTTGCAGACAGCTTCAGGGTGGCTGAGATGAACTTCCAGACCAGGCACAGTTATGGAGGAAGGGATATTATTTATTGAAGCTTACAGATCCAGGGGAAGTTCCATAAAGGTAAGAGAAGCGGCCTGCTCTCCACAGGGCCAAGCAGAGAGAGAAAAAGCCAACCAGCCACCACAGCACACAGAGCAAAAAAAAACAGCCAAAAGGTCACACAGCACACTTCAGGAACTCCTGCTAGGCACATTTGCATATCTTTACAATGGAATCTCAAACCATCACCACACCTTAAGACTGGCCCCCAGTGACCTTGCCTCTAGCAAGGTGATTGCAGATGCAAACTATAACTAGTAAAACACTGAATATATTGGGGGACATATATTCAAACTACCACATTCCGCCCCTGGCCCCCAATATATTTAGCTCCTGGCCGCCAATAGATTTGTAACTATCACACATTGTAAATTGGACTCAGTCCAATTTCAAAGGTTCTCACAGTCTTGATCAACTTAAGATAGTGAGTCCTGTAAAATCAAACAAGTTAAATACTTTCAACATGTAAAGGCACGGAGTAAACATTTTTAACTGGTATAAGGAATAGCAAGGAGAGACTAAGACAATGCAAACACAATCATCATCAGCCGTCATCAAACTTCTGCAGTTCAAGTTCAATATAACCATAGACTGACAGTCTCCAGGTTTTCCACTTCCGCCCCTCCAGCTGGGGAGAGTCGCCAGGGAAAACTTTCATCCCATTCCAACACTGCACTCCATGGTAGCCCTTTTGCACAGTCCTGGTATATCCAAAACATCTTCAGGTCTCCATGCAAACCACGGTCCATCTTCCAAAGGCTCTTCCAGCCTATTCCTGAGGGTCTTCATGCCCTGCCTCATGCCGCATCTCAGCAGCGGCTCCTGGAACTGTGTGCAACTCATGACCACTCCATGCATTTTTCATATTTCCAAAACTAATATCAGGTGTGCAGGACACAGCCATATTCTAAATCCAGGGACAAAATAAACCATAGCCTTGAAAAGCAGGTTCCTTCTCCAGTCAACTCTTTCCAAAGAGTTTGCATTTCTAACAGTCTTTCCTCAGGCATCCTCTCCATTGTTTTAATGTAAATCAAGTCGGGCCACCTTCCTTCCCCCTTCCTTAAGATTGCTAATGCGTTGACAATAGCAGCTCCAGTAACCTAAAACCAGTCTCATTGCCTCTAATTTTAACTTGCTAGAGGTTTTCCAACTTAAAATCTTAAAAATCTCAGTCCGATATCTTTTGCCAAGCACATGAGTCCATTACAAATTTAACCTTCATCAAACTTTCTGTCCCTGGATAGCAGAACGTAGCCATCCCTTATGCCAGTAGCCCAGTTCCAACAAAGTCCTCTGCAGTCTTTCCATCCCCTTAGAAAGCTCATAAGCCAAGCCTCGAAGTTCAATACAGTCTGCACTTAGCATCCTCAAACTCTCATCAGAATAGTCCATAAAACTTGGCTTACCACTCCAGAAGGTACCTTCAGTTGCAAGAACCAAGTCCATGCCCATTCCTCCAAAACAAAGGTTCCAAAAGACGAATATCCACGCGGTCAGGTTCCTCTCACCCCACACTCCTCGATACCACTTTACTGTTGCAGACAGCTTCAGGTTCGCTGAGATGAACTTCCAGACCAGGCACAGTTATGGAGGAAGGGATATCATTTATTGAAGCTTACAGATCCAGGGGAAGTTCCATAAAGGCAAGAGAATCGGCCTGCTCTCCAAAGGGCCAAGCAGAGAGATAAAAAGCCAACCAGCCACCACAGCACACAGAGCAAAAAAAACAGCCAAAAGGTCACACAGCACACTTCAGGAACTCCTGCTAGGCATATTTGCATATCTTTACATTGGAATCTCAAACCATCACCACACCTTAAGACCGGCCCCCAGTGACCTTGCCTCTAGCAAGGTGATTGCAGATGCAAACCATAACTAGTAAAACACTCAATATATTGGGGGACATATATTCAAACTACCACAGCAAGTGATTCCTAGAATCGAACTAGCTCATTTAACATAGTACAATGTTCGGTACTGAAGATGTTTGTTTTCTAAAGAAACTAATTTAGAAATGATGCGAATCCACTAACGTGTACATCTTGTTAGATTACACAAACTAGGAAAGTTTGAAGTTCCTGCACTCAACCATCTTCGTAGAAATTAAACTGACTCCTAGAAGCGAATTAACTCATTTCACACAGTACAGTGTTCGGTACTGAAGATGTTTCTTTTCTAAAGAAACTACTTTAGAAATGAGGCCAATCTAATAAGTCGTGCATCTTTTTAGGTTACATTAACAAGGACAGTTTGAACTGGCTACATTCAACCTTCTTTGTAGGAAAGCATCTGAATTCTAGAACTAAATTAACTTTGTTCACACAGTACAATGTTCGGCAATGAAGATGTTTGTTTTCTCAACAAACTACTTTACCAATGAGGCAAATCTACTAACTTGGACATCTTTTCAGACCACATTAACAAGGAAAGTTTGAACTTCCTAAACTCAACCATTTTTGTAGAAAGTAAACTGATTCCTATAACTGAATTAGCTCATTTCACAAAGTACAAAGTTTGGCAATTTAGGTTTGTTTTCTAAAGAAACTACTTTAGAAATGAGGCGAATCTACTAACTTGGACATCTTTTTAGATTACATTAACAAGGAAAGTTTGAAGTTGCTGCACTCAACCTTCTTTGTAGGAAAGCAACTGATTCCTAGAACCGAATGAGCTTATTTCACACAGTACAATGTTCGTCAATGAAGATGTTTGTTTTCTCAACAAAGTACTTTACAAATGAGGCGAATATTCTACCTTGACCTTCTTTTGAGATTACATTAACACGGAAAGTTTGAACTTGCTGCACTCAACCTGCTACGTAGAAATTAAACAGATTCCTAGAAGCGAATTAACTTATTTCACACAGTACAGTGTTCAGTACTGAAGATGTTTCTTTTCTAAATAAACTACTTTAGAAATGAGGCGAATCCACTAACTTGTACATCTTACACAAAGTAGGAAAGTTTCAACTTGCTGCACTCAACCTTCTTCGTAGGAAAGCAAGTGATTCCTAGAAACGAACTAGCTCATTTCACATAGTACAGTGTTCGGTAATGAAGTTGTTTGTTTTCTAAACAAACTACTTTAGAAATGAGGCCAATCTACTAAGTTGTGCATCTTTTCAGATTACATTAACAAGGAAAGTTTGAACTTGCTGCACTCAACCTTCTTTGTAGGAAAGCTACTGATTCCTAGAACCGAATGAGCTTATTTCACACAGTACAATGTTCCGCAATGAAGATGTTTGTTTTCTCAACCAAGTACTATACAAATGAGGCGAATCTTCTGACTTGGCCATCTTTTTAGATTACATTAACAAGGAAAGTTTGAACTTGCTGCACTCAACCTTCTTCGTAGAAATTAAACTGATTCCTAGAAGCGAATTAACTTATTTCACATAGTACAGTGTTCGGTACTGAAGATGTTTCCTTTCTAAAGAAACTACTTTAGAAATGAGCCCAATCTACTACTTTGTGCATCTTTTCAGATTACATTAACAAGGAAAGTTTGAACTTGCTGCACTCAACCTTCTTTGTAGCAAAAGCAACTGATTCCTAGAACCGAATGAGCTTATTTCACACAGTAAAATGTTCGGCAATGAAGATGGTTGTTTTCTCAACAAACTACTTTACAAATGAGTCGAATCTACTAACTTGGCCATCTTTTTAGATTACATTAGCAAGGAAAGTTTGAACTTGCTGCATTCAACCTTCTTTGTAGGAAAGCACCTGATTCCTAGAACCGAATTAACTTATTTCACACAGTACAGTGTTCGGTACTGAAGATGTTTGTTTTCTAAAGAAACTAATTTAGAAATGATGCGAATCCACTAACTTGTACATCTTGTTAGATTACACAAACTAGGAATGTTTGAACTTCCTGCACTCAACCATCTTCGCAGAAATTAAACTGAATCCTAGAAGCGAATTAACTCATTTCACACAGTACAGTGTTCGGTACTGAAGATGTTTCTTTTCTAAAGAAACTACTTTAGAAATGAGGCCAATCTACTAAGTCGTGCATCTTTTTAGGTTACATTAACAAGGAAAGTTTGAACTGGCTACATTCAACCTTCTTTGTAGTAAAGCAACTGAATTCTAGAACTAAATTAGCTTTGTTCACACAGTACAATGTTTGGCAATGAAGGTGTTTGTTTTCTCAACAAACTACTTTACCAATGAGGCAAATCGACTAACATGGACATCGTTTCAGACCACATTAACAAGGAAAGTTTGAACTTGCTAAACTCAACCATTTTCGTAGAAAGTAAACTGATTCCTAGAACTGAATTAGCTCATTTCACAAAGTACAAAGTTTGGCAATTTAGGTTTGTTTTCTAAAGAAACTACGTTAGAAATGAGGCGAATCCACTAACTTGTACATCTTGTTCGATTACACAAAGTAGGAAAGTTTGAACTTGCTGCACTCAACCTTCTTCGTAGGAAAGCAAGTGATTCCTAGAATCGAACTAGCTCATTTCACATAGCACAGTGTTCGGTAATGAAGATGTTTGTTTTCTAAACAAACTACTTTAGAAATGATGCCAATCTACTAAGTTGTGCATCTTTTCAGATTATATTAACAAGGAATGTTTGAACTTGCTGCACTCAACCTTCTTTGTAGGAAAGCAACTGATTCCTAGAACCGAATGAGCTTATTTCAAACAGTACAATGTTCGGCAATGAAGATGTTTGTTTTCTCAACAAAGTACTTTACAAATGAGGCGAATCTTCTAACTTGGCCATCTTTTTAGATTACATTAACAAGGAAAGTTTGAACTTGCTGCACTCAACCTTCTTCGTAGAAATTAAACTGATTCCTAGAAGCGAATTAACTTATTTCACACAGTACAGTGTTCGGTACTGAAGATGTTTCTTTTCTAAAGAAACTACTTTAGAAATGAGGCCAATCTACTACGTTGTGCATCTTTTCAGATTACATTAACAAGGAAAGTTTGAACTTGCTGCACTCAACCTTCTTTGTAGGAAAGCAACTGATTCCTAGAACCGAATGTCCTTATTGCACACACTACAACGTTCTGCAATGAAGATGTTTGTTTTCTCAACAAAGTACTTTACAAATGAGGCGAATCTTCTAACTTGGCCATCTTTTTAGATTACATTAACAAGAAAAGTTTGAACTTGGTGCACTCAACCTTCTTCGTAGAAATTAAACTGATTCCTAGAAGCGAATTAACTTATTTCACACAGTGCAGTGTTCGGTACTGAAGATGTTTCTTTTCTAAAGAAACTACGTAAGAAATGAGGCGAATCCACTAACTTGTACATCTTGTTAGTTTACAAAAAGTACGAAAGTTTGAACTTGCTGCACTCAACCTTCTTCGTAGGAAAGCAAGTGATTCCTAGAATCGAACTAGCTCATATCACATAGCACAGTGTTCGGTAATGAAGATGTTTGTTTTCTAAAGAAACTACTTTAGAAATGAGGCCAATCTACTAAGTTGTGCATCTTTTCAGATTACATTAACAAGGAAAGTTTGAACTTGCTGCACTCAACCTTCGTTGTAGGAAATCAACTGATTCCTAGAACCGAATGAGCTTATTTCAAACAGTACAATGTTCGGCAATGAAGATGTTTGTTTTCTCAACAAAGTACTTTACAAATGAGGCGAATCTTCTAACTTGGCCATCTTTTTAGATTACATTAACAAGGAAAGTTTGAACTTGCTGCACTCAACCTTCTTCGTAGAAATTAAACTGATTCCTAGAAGCGAATTAACTTCTTTCACACAGTACAGTGTTCGGTACTGAAGATGATTCTTTTCTAAAGAAACTACTTTAGAAATGAGGCCAATCGACTACGTTTTGCATCTTTTTAGATTACATTAACAAGGAAAGTTTGAACTTGCTGCACTCAACCTTCTTTGTAGGAAAGCAACTGATTCCTAGAACCGAATGAGCTTATTTCACAGAGTACAATGTTCGGCAATGAAGATGTTTGTTTTCTCAACAAACTACTTTAGAAATGAGGCGAATCTTGTAACTTGGCCATCCTTTTAGATTACAGTAACAAGGAAAGTTTGAAATTGCTGCACTCAACCTTCTTCGTAGAAATTAAACTGATTCCTAGAAGCGAATTAACTTATTTCACACAGTACAGTGTTCGGTACTGAAGATGTTTCTTTTCTAAAGACACTACTTTAGAAATGAGGCCAATCTACTACGTTGTGCATCTTTTCACATTACATTAACAAGGATAGTTTGAACTTGCTGCACTCAACCATCTTTGTAGGAAAGCAACTGATTCCTAGAACCGAATGAGCGTATTTTACACAGTACAATGTTCGGCAATGAAGATGTTTGTTTTCTCAACAAACTACTTTACAAATGAGTCGAATCTACTAACTTGGCCATCTTTTTAGATTACATTAACAAGGAAAGTTTGAAGTTGCTGCACTCAACCTTCTTTGTAGGAAAGCAACTGATTCCTAGAACCGAATGAGCTTATTTCACACAGTACAATGTTCGGAAATGAAGATGTTTGTTTTCTCAACAAAGTACTTTACCAATGAGGGGAATGTTCTAACTTGGCCATCTTTTGAGATTACATTAACAAGGAAAGTTTGAACTTGCTGCACTCAACCTTCTTCGTAGAAATTAAACTGATTCCTAGAAGCGAATTAACTTATTTCACACAGTACAGCGTTCAGTACTGAAGATGTTTCTTTTCTAAAGAAACTACTTTAGAAATGAGGCGAATCCACTAACTTGTACATCTTGTTCGATTACACAAAGTAGGAAAGTTTGAACTTGCTGCACTCAACCTTCTTCGTAGGAAAGCAAGTGATTCCTAGAATCGAACTAGCTCATTTCACATAGCACAGTGTGCGGTAATGAAGATGTTTGTTTTCTAAACAAACTACTTTAGAAATGAGGCCAATCTACTAAGTTGTGCATCTTTTCAGATTACATTAACAAGGAAAGTTTGAACTTGCTGCACTCAACCTTCTTTGTAGGAATGCAACTGATTCCTAGAACCCAAGGAGCTTATTTCACACAGTACAATGTTCGGCAATGAAGATGTTTGTTTTCTCAACAAAGTACTTTACAAATGAAGCGAATCTTCTAACTTGGCCATCTTTTTAGATTACATTAACAAGGAAAGTTTGAACTTGCTGTACTCAACCTTCTTCCTAGAAATTAAACTGATTCCTAGAAGCGAATTAACTTATTTCACACAGTACAGTATTCGGTACTGAAGATGTTTCTTTTCTAAAGAAACTACTTTAGAAATGAGGCCAATCTACTAAGTTGTGCATATTTTCAGATTACATTAACAAGGAAAGTTTGAACTTGCTGCACTCAACCTTCTTTGTAGGAAAGCAACTGATTCCTAGAACCGAATGTCCTTATTTCACACAGTACAACGTTCGGCAATGAAGATGTTTGTTTTCTCAACAAAGTACTTTACAAATGAAGAGAATCTTCTAACTTGGCCATCTTTGTAGATTACATTAACAAGGAAAGTTTGAACTTGCTGCACTCCACCTTCTTCGTAGAAATTAAACTGATTCCTAGAAGCGAATTAACTTATTTCACACAGTACTGTGTTCGGTACTGAAGATGTTTCTTTTCTAAAGAAACTACGTAAGAAATGAGGCGAATCCACTAACTTGTACATCTTGTTAGTTTACACAAAGTAAGAAAGTTTGAACTTGCTGCACTCAACCTTCTTCGTAGGAAAGCAAGTGATTCCTAGAATCGAACTAGCTCATTTCACATAGCACAGTGTTCGGTAATGAAGATGTTTGTTTTCTAAACAAACTACTTTAGAAATTAGGCCAATCTACTAAGATGTGCATCTTTTCAGATTACATTAACAAGGAAAGTTTGAACTTGCTGCACTCAACCTTCGTTGTAGGAAATCAACTGATTCCTAGAACCGAATGAGCTTATTTCAAACAGTACAATGTTCGGCAATGAAGATGTTTGTTTTCTCAACAAAGTACTTTACAAATGACGGGAATCTTCTAACTTGGCCATCTTTTTAGATTACATTAACAAGGAAAGTTTGAACTTGCTGTACTCAACCTTCTTCGTAGAAATTAAACTGATTCCTAGAAGCGAATTAACTTATTTCACACAGTACAGTGTTCGGTACTGAAGATGATTCTTTTCTAAAGAAACTACTTTAGAAATGAGGCCAATCTACTACGTTTTGCATCTTTTTAGATTACATTAACAAGGAAAGTTTGAACTTGCTGCACTCAACCTTCTTTGTAGGAAAGCAAGTGATTCCTACAACCGAATGAGCTTATTTCACACAGTACAATGTTCGGCAATGAAGATGTGTGTTTTCTCAACAAAGTACTTTAGAAATGAGGCGAATCTACTAACTTCGCTATCTTTTTAGATTACATTAACAAGGAAATTTTGAACTTGCTGCACTCAACCTTCTTTGTAGGAAAGCAACTGATTCCTAGAACCGAATGAGCTTATTTCACAGAGTACAATGTTCGGCAATGAAGATGTTTGTTTTCTCAACAAACTACTTTAGAAATGAGGCGAATCTTGTAACTTGGCCATCCTTTTAGATTACATTAACAAGGAAAGTTTGAACTTGCTGCACTCAACCTTCTTCGTAGAAATTAAACTGATTCCTAGAAGCGAATTAACTTATTTCACACAGTACAGTGTTCGGTAATGAAGATGTTTGTTTTCTAAACAAACTACTTTAGAAATGAGGCCAATCTACTAAGTTGTGCACCTTTTCAGATTACATTAACAAGGAAAGTTTGAACTTACTGCACTCAACCTTCTTTGTAGGAAAGCAACTGATTCCTAGAACCGAATGAGCTTATTTCACACAGTACAATGTTCGGCAATGAATATGTTTGTTTTCTCAACAAAGTACTTTACAAATGAGGCAAATCTTCTAACTTGGCCATCTTTTTAGATTACATTAACAAGGAAAGTTTGAACTTGCTGCACTCAACCTTCTTCGTAGAAATTAAACTGATTCCTAGAAGCGAATTAACTTATTTCACACAGTACAGTGTTCGGTACTGAAGATGTTTCTTTTCTAAAGAAACTACTTAAGAAATGAGGCGAATCCAGTAACTTGTACATCTTGTTAGTTTACACAAAGTAAGAAAGTTTGAACTTGCTGCACTCAACCTTCTTCGTAGGAAAGCAAGTGATTGCTAGAATCGAACTAGCTCATTTCACATAGCACAGTGTTCGGTAATGAAGATGTTTGTTTTCTAAACAAACTACTTTAGAAATGAGGCCAATCAACTAAGTTGTGCATCTTTTCAGATTACATTAACAAGGAAAGTTTGAACTTGCTGCACTCAACCTTCTTTGTAGGAAATCAACTGATTCCTAGAACCGAATGAGCTTATTTCACACAGTACAATGTTCGGCAATGAAGATGTTTGTTTTCTCAACAAAGTACTTTACAAATGAGGCGAATCTTCTAACTTGGCCATCATTTTAGATTACATTAACAAGGAAAGTTTGAACTTCCTGCACTCAACCTTCTTCGTAGAAATTAAACTGATTCCTAGAAGCTTAATTAACTTATTTCATACAGTACAGTGTTCGGTACTGAAGATGTTTCTTTTCTAAAGAAACTACTTTAGAAATGAGGCGAATCCACTAACTTGTACATCTTGTTAGATTACACAAAGTAGGAAAGTTTGAACTTGCTCCACTCAACCTTCTTTATAGGAAAGCAACTGATTCCTAGAACCGAATGAGCTTATTTCACACAGTACAATGTTCGGCAATGAAGATGTTTGTTTTCTCAACAAACTACTTTACAAATGAGTCGAATCTACGAACTTGGCCATCTTTTTAGATTACATTAACAAGGAAAGTTTGAAGTTGCTGCACTCAACCTTCTTTGTAGGAAAGCAACTGATTCCTAGAACCGAATGAGTTTATTTCACACAGTACAATGTTCGCAATGAAGATGTTTGTTTTCTAAACAAAGTACTTTACAAATGAGGGGAATGTTCTAACTTTGCCATCTTTTGAGATTACATTAACAAGGAAAGTTTGAACTTGCTGCACTCAACCTTCTTCTTCGTAGAAATTAAAGTGATTCCTAGAAGCTTAATTAACTTATTTCACACAGTACAGTGTTCGGTACTGAAGATGTTTCTTTTCTAAAGAAACTACTTTAGAAATGAGGCCAATCTACTACCATGTGCATCTTTTCAGATTACATTAACAAGGAAAGTTTGAACTTGCTGCATTCAACCTTCTTTGTAGGAAAGCAACTGATTCCTAGAACCGAATGGGCTTATTTCACACAGTACAATTTTCGCCAATGAAGATGTTTGTTTTCTCAACAAACGACTTTACAAATGAGTCGAATCTACTAACTTGGCCATCGTTTTAGATTACATTAACAAGGAAAGTTTGAAGTTGCTGCACTTCTTTGTAGGAAAGCAACTGATTTCTAGAACCGAATGTGCTTATTTCACACAGTACAATGTTCGGCAATGAAGATGTTTGTTTTCTCAACAAAGTACTTTACAAATGAGGGGAATGTTCTAACTTGGCCATCTTTTGAGATTACATTAACAAGGAAAGTTTGAACTTGCTGCACTCAACCTTCTTCGTAGAAATTAAACTGATTCCTAGAAGCGAATTAACTTATTTCACACAGTACAGTGTTCGGTACTGAAGATGTTTCTTTTCTAAAGAAACTACTTTAGAAATGCGGCGAATCCACTAACTTGTACATCTTGTTCGATTACACAAAGTAGGAAAGTTTGAACTTGCTGCACTCAACCTTCTTCGGAGGAAAGCAAGTGATTCCTAGAATCGAACTAGCTCATTTCACATAGCACAGTGTTCGGTAATGAAGATGTTTGTTTTCTAAACAAACTACTTTAGAAATGAGGCCAATCTACTAAGTTTTGCATCTTTTCAGATTACATTTACAAGGAAAGTTTGAACTTGCTGCACTCAACCTTCTTTGTAGGAAAGCAACTGATTCCTAGAACCGAATGAGCGTATTTCACACAGTACAATGTTCGGCAATGAAGATGTTTCTTTTCTCAACAAAGTACTTTACAAATGAGGCGAATCTTCTAACTTGGCCATCTTTTTAGATTACATTAACAAGGAAAGTTTGAACTTGCTGCACTCAACCTCCTTCGTAGAAATTACACTGATTCCTAGAAGCGAATTAAATTATTTCGCACAGTACAGTGTTCGGCACTGAAGATGTTTCTTTTCTAAAGAAACTACTTTAGAAATGAGGCCAATCTACTACGTTGTGCATCTTTTCAGATTACATTAACAAGGAAAGTTTGAACTTGCTGCACTCAACCTTCTTCGTAGAAATTAAACTGATTCCTAGAAGCGAATTAACTTATTTCACACAGTACAGTGTTCGGTACTGAATATGTTTCTTTTCTAAAGAAACTACTTTAGAAATGAAGCAAATCCACTAACTTGTACATCTTGTTAGTTTACACAAAGTAGGAAAGTTTGAACTTGCTGCACTCAACCTTCTTCGTAGGAAAGCAAGTGATTCCTAGAATCTAACTAGCTCATTTCACATAGTACAGTGTTCGGTAATGAAGATGTTTGTTTTCTAAACAAACTACATTTGAAATGAGGCCAATCTACTAAGTTGTGCATCTTTTCAGATTACATTAACAAGGAAAGTTTGAACTTGCTGCACTCAACCTTCTTTGTAGGAAAGCAACTGATTCCTAGAACCGAATGAGCTTATTTCACACACTACAATGTTCGGCAATGAAGATGTTTGTTTTCACAACAAAGTACTTTACAAATGAGGCTAATCATCTTACTTGGCCATCTTTTTAGATTACATTAACAAGGAAAGTTTGAACTTGCTGAACTCAACCTTCTTCGTAGAAATTAAACTGATTCCTAGAACGAATTAACTTATTTCACACAGTACATTGTTCGGTACTGAAGACGTTTCTTTTCTAAAGAAACTACTATAGAAATGAGGCCAATCTACTACGTTGTGCAAATTTTTAGATTACATTAACAAGGAAAGTTTGAACTTGCTGCACTCAACCTTCTTTGTAGGAAAGCAACTGATTCCTAGAACCGAATGAGCTTATTTCACACAGTACAATGTTCGGCAATGAAGATGTTTGTTTTCTCAACAAACTACTTTACAAATGAGTCGAATCTACTAACTTCGCCATCTTTTTATATTACATTAACAAGGAAAGTTTGAACTTGCTGCACTCAACCTTATTTGTAGGAAAGCAACTGATTCCTAGAACCGAATGGGCTTATTTCACACAGTACAATGTTCGGCAATGAAGATGTTTGTTTTCTCAAAAAACTACTTTACAAATGAGTCGACTCTACTAACTTGGCCATCTTTTTAGATTACATTAACATGGAAAGTTTGAACTTGCTGCACTCAACCTTCTTTTTAGGAAAGCAACTGATTCCTAGAACCGAATGAGCTTATTTCACACACTACAATGTTCGGCAATGAAGATGTTTGTTTTCTCAACAAAGTACTTTAAAAATGAGGCGAATCTGCTAACTTGGCCATCTTTTGAGATTACATTAACAAGGAAAGTTTGAACTTGCTGCACTCAACATTCTTCGTAGAAATTAAACTGATTCCTAGCAGCGAATCAACTTATTTCACACAGTACAGTGTTCGGTACTGAAGATGTTTCTTTTATAAAGAAACTACTTTAGAAATGCGGCCAATCTACTACGTTGTGCATCTTTTCAGATTACATTAACAAGGAAAGTTTGAACTTGCTGCACTCAACCTTCTTTGTAGGAAAGCAACTGATTCCTAGAACCGAATGAGCTTATTTCACACAGTACAATGTTCGGCAATGAAGATGTTTGTTTTCTCAACAACCTACTTTACAAATGAGTCGACTCTACTAACTTCGCCATCTTTTGAGATTACATTAACAAGGAAAGTTTGAACTTGATGCACTCAACCTTCTTTGTAGGAAAGCAACTGATTCCTAGAACCGAATGGGCTTATTTCACACAGTACAATGTTCATAATGAAGATGTTTGTTTTATCAACAAACTACTTTACAAATGAGTCAAATATACTAACTTGGCCATCTTATTAGATTACATTAACAAGGAAAGTTTGAACTTGCTGCACTCAACCTTCTTTGTAGGAAAGCAACTGATTCCTAGAACCGAATGAGCTTATTTCACACAGTACAATGTTCGGCAATGAAGATGTTTGTTTTCTCAACAAAGTATTTTACAAATGACGCGAATCTTCTAACTTGGCCATCTTTTGAGATTACATTAACAAGGAAAGTTTGAACTTGCTGCACTCAACCTTCTTCTTAGAAATTAAACTGAATTCTAGAAGCGAATTAACTTATTTCACACAGTACAGTGTTCGGTACTGAAGATGTTTCTTTTCTAAAGAAACTACTTTAGAAATGAAGCGAATCCACTAACTTGTACATCTTGTTAGTTTACACAAAGTAGGAAAGTTTGAACTTGCTGCACTCAACCTTCTTCATAGGAAAGCAAGTGATTCCTAGAATCGAACTAGCTCATTTCACATAGTACATTGTTCGGTAATGAAGATGTTTGTTTTCTAAACAAACTACTTTAGAAATGAGGCCAATATACTAAGTTGTGCATCTTTTCAGAATACATTAACAAGGAAAGTTAGAACTTGCTGCACTCAACCTTCTTTGTAGGAAAGCAACTGATTCCTAGAACCGAATGAGCTTATTTGACACAGTAAAATGTTCGGCAATGAAGATGTTTGTTTTCTCAACAAAGTACTTTACAACTGAGGCGAATCTTCTAACTTGGCCATCTTTTTAGATTACATTAACAAGGAAAGTTTGAACTTGCTGCACTCAACCTTCTTCGTAGAAATTAAACTGATTCCTAGAAGCGAATTAACTTCTTTCACACAGTACAGTGTTGGGTACTGAAGATGTTTCTTTTCTAAAGAAACTACTTCAGAAATGAGGCCAATCTACTACGTTGTGCATCTTTTCAGATTACATTAACAAGGAAAGTTTGAACTTGCTGCACTCAACCTTCTTTATAGGAAAGCAACTGATTCCTAGAACCCAATGAGCTTATTTCACACAGTACAATGTAAGGCAATGAAGATGTTTGTTTTCCCAACAAACTACTTTACAAATGAGTCGAATCTACTAACTTCGCCATCTTTTTAGATTACATTAACAAGGAAAGTTTGAACTTGCTGCACTCAACCTTCTTTGTAGGAAAGCAACTGATTGCTAGAACCGAATGAGCTTATTTCACACAGTACAATGTTCGGCAATGAAGATGTTTGTTTTCTCAACAAAGTACTTTACAAATGAGGCGAATCTTCTAACTTGGCCATCTTTTTAGATTACATTAACAAGGAAAGTTTGAACTTGCTGCACTCAACCTTCTTCGTAGAAATTAAACTGATTCCTAGAAGCGAATTAACTTATTTCACACAGTACAGTGTTCGGTACTGAAGATGTTTCTTTTCTAAAGAAACTACTTTAGAAATGAGTCGAATCCACTAACTTGTATATCTTGTTAGTTTACACAAAGTAGGAAAGTTTGAACTTGCTGCACTCAACCTTCTTCGTAGGAAAGCAAGTGATTCCTAGAATCGAACTAGCTCATTTCACATAGTACAGTGTTCGGTAATGAAGATGTTTGTTTTCTAAACAAACTACTTTAGAAATGAGGCCAATATACTAAGTTGTGCATCTTTTCAGATTACATTAACAAGGAAAGTTAGAACTTGCTGCACTCAACCTTCTTTGTAGGAAAGCAACTGATTCCTAGAACCGAATGAGCTTATTTCACAGAGTAAAATGTTCGGCAATGAAGATGTTTGTTTTCTCAACAAAGTACTTTACAACTGAGGCGAATGTTCTAACTTGGCCATCTTTTTAGATTACATTAACAAGGAACGTTTGAACTTGCTGCACTCAACCTTCTTCGTAGAAATTAAACTGATTCCTAGAAGCGAATTAACGTCTTTCACACAGTACAGTGTTCGGTACTGAAGATGATTCTTTTCTAAAGAAACTACTTTAGAAATGAGGCCAATCTACTACGTTGTGCATCTTTTCAGATTACATTAACAAGGAAAGTTTGAACTTGCTGCACTCAACCTTCTTCGTCGGAAAGCAAGTGATTCCTAGAATCGAACTAGCTCATTTCACATAGTACAGTGTTCGGTAATGAAGATGTTTGTTTTCTAAACAAACTACTTTAGAAATGAGGCCAATCTACTAAGTTGTGCATCTTTTCAGATTACATTAACAAGGAAAGTTCGAACTTGCTGCACTCAACCTTCTTTGTAGGAAAGCAACTGATTCCTAGAACCCAATGAGCTTATTTCACACAGTACAATGTTCGGCAATGAAGATGTTTGTTTTCTCAACAAAGTACTTTACAAATGAGGCTAATCTTATAACTTGGCCGTCTTTTTAGATTACATTAACAAGGAAAGTTTGAACTTGCTGCACTCAACCTTCTTCGTAGAAATTAAACTGATTCCTAGAAGCGAATTAACGTATTTCACACAGTACAGTGTTCGGTACTGAAGATGTTTCTTTTCTAAAGAAACTACTTTAGAAATGAGGCCAATCTATACTTTTGTGCATCTTTTCAGATTACATTAACAAGGAAAGTTTGAACTTGCTGCACTCAACCTTCTTCGTAGAAATTAAACTGATTCCTAGAAGCGAATTAACTTATTTCACACAGTACAGTGTTCGGTACTGAAGATGGTTCTTTTCTAAAGAAACTACATTAGAAATGAGGCCAATCTACTACGTTATGCATCTTTTTAGATTACATTAACAAGGAAAGTTTGAACTTGCTGCAGTCAACCTTCTTTATAGGAAAGCAACTGATTCCTAGAACCGAATGAGGTTATTTCACACAGTACAATGTTCGGCAATGAAGATGTTTGTTTTCTCAACAAACTACTTTACAAATGATTCGAATCTACTAACTTCGCCATCTTTTTAGATTACATTATCAAGGAAAGTTTGAACTTGCTGCACTCAACCTTCTTTGTAGGAAAGCAACTGATTCCTAGAACCGAATGGGCTTATTTCACACAGTACAATGTTCGCAATGAAGATGTTTGTTTTCTCAACAAACTACTTTACAAATGAGTCGAATCTACTAACTTCGCCATCTTTTAGATTACATTAACAAGGAAAGTTTGAACTTGCTGCACTCAACCTTCTTTGTAGGAAAGCAACTGATTCCTAGAACCGAATGAGCTTATTTCACACAGTACAATGTTCGCAATGAAGATGTTTGTTTTCTCAACAAAGTACTTTAAAATGAGGCGAATCTTCTAACTTGACCATCTTTTGAGATTACATTAACAAGGAATGTTTGAACTTGCTGCACTCAACCTTCTTTGTTGAAATTAAACTGATTCCTAGAAGTTTAATTAACTTATTTCACACAGTACAGTGTTCGGTACTGAAGATGTTTCTTTTTAAAGAAACTACTTTAGAAATGAGGCGAATCCACTAACTTGTACATCTTGTTAGTTTACACAAACTAGGAAAGTTTGAACTTGCTGTACTCAACCTTCTTCGTAGGAAAGCAAGTGATTCCTAGAATCGAACTAGCTCATTTCACATAGTACAGTGTTCGGTAATGAAGATGTTTGTTTTCTAAACAAACTACTTTAGAAATGAGACCAATCTACTAAGTTGTGCATCTTTTCAGATTACATTAACAAGGAAAGTTTGAACTTGCTGCACTCAACCTTCTTTGTAGGAAAGCAACTGATTCCTAGAACCGAATGAGCTTATTTCACATAGTACTATGTTCGGCAATGAAGATGTTTGTTTTCTCAACAAAGTACTATACAAATGAGGCGAATCTTCTAACATGGCCATCTTTTTAGATTACATTAACAAGGAAAGTTTGAACTTGCTGCACTCAACCTTCTTCGTAGAAATTAAACTGATTCCTAGAATCGAATTAACTTATTTCACACAGTACAGTGTTCGGTACTGAAGATGTTCCTTTTCTCAAGAAACTACTTTAGAAATGAGGCCAATCTACTACGTTGTACATCTTTCCAGATTACATTAATAAGGAAAGTTTGAAGTTGCTGCACTCAACCTTCTTTTTAGGAAAGCAACTGATTCCTAGAACCGAATGAGCTTATTTCACACAGTACAATGTTCGGCAATGAAGATGTTTGTTTTCTCAACAAAGTACTTTACAACTGAGGCGAATCTTCTAACTTGGCCATCTTTTTAGATTACATTAACAAGGAAAGTTTGAACTTGCTGCACTCAACCTTCTTTGTAGGAAAGCAACGGATTCCTAGAATCGAATGAGCTTATTTCACACAGTACAATGTTCGGCAATGAAGATGTTTGTTTTATCAACAAAGTACTTTACTAATGATGCGAATCTTCTAACTTGGCCATCTTTTTAGATTACATTAACAAGGAAAGTTTGAACTTGCTTCACTCAACCTTCTTCGTAGAAATTAAACTGATTCCTAGAAGCGAATTAACTTATTTCACACAGTACAGTGTTCGGTACTGAAGATGTTTGTTTTCAAACAAACTACTTTAAAATGAGGCCAATCTACTGCGTTGTGCATCTTTTCAGATTACATTAACAAGGAAAGTTGGAACTTGCTGCACTCAACCTTCTTTGTAGAAAATAAACTGATTCCTAGAAGCGAATTAACTTATTTCACACAGTACAGTGTTTGGTACTGAAGATGTTTCTTTTCTAAAGAAACTACTTTAGAAATGAGGCCAATCTACTACGTTGTGCATCTTTTCAGATTACATTAACAAGGAAAGTTTGAACTTGCTGCACTCAACCTTCTTTGTAGGAAAGGAACTGATTCCCAGAACCGAATGAGCTTATTTCACACAGTACATTGTTCGGCAATGAAGATGTTTGTTTTCTCAACAAAGTACTTTACAAATTAGGCGAATCTACTACCTTCGCCATCTTTTTAGATTACATTAACAAGGAAAGTTTGAACTTGCTGCACTCAACCTTCTTTGTAGGAAAGCAACTGATTCCTAGAACCGAATGAGCTTATTTCACACAGTACAATGTTCGGCAATGAAGATGTTTGTTTTCTCAACAAAGTACTTTACAAATGAGGCGAATCTTCTAACTTGTCTTGTCCATCTTTTTAGATTACATTAACAAGACAAGTTTGAACTTGCTGCACTCAACCTTCTTCGTAGAAATTAAAATGATTCCTAGAAGAGAATTAACTTATTTCACACAGTACAGTGTTCGGTACTGAAGGTGTTTCTTTTCTAAAGAAACTACTTTAGAAATGAGGCCAATCTACTACGTTGTGCATCTTTTCAGATTACATTAACAAGGAAAGTTTGAACTTGCTGCACTCAAACTTCTTCGTAGAAATTAAAATGATTCCTAGAAGCGAATTAACTTATTTCACACAGTACAGTGTTCGGTACTGAAGATGTTTCTTTTCTAAAGAAACTACTTTAGAAATGAGGCCAATGTACTACGTTGTGCATCTTTTCAGATTACATTAACAAGGAAAGTTTGTACTTGCTGCACTCAACCTTCTTTGTAGGAAAGCAACTGATTCCAAGAACCAAATGAGCTTATTTCACACAATACAATGTTCGGCAATGAAAATGTTTGTTTTCTCAACAAAGTACTTTACAAGTGAGGCGAATCTACTAACTTCGCCATGTTTTTAGTTTACATTACCATGGAAAGTTTGAACTTGCTGCACTCAACCTTCTTTGTAGGAAAGCAACTGATTCCTAGAACCGAATGAGCTTATTTCACAAAGTACATTGTTTGGCAATGAAGATGTTTGTTTTCCCAACAAAGTACTTTACAAATGAGGCGCATCTACTAACTTGGCCATCTTTTGAGATTACATTAACAAGGAAAGTTTGAACTTGCTGCACTCAACCTTCTTTGTAGGAAAGCAACTGATTCCTAGAACCGAATGAGCTTATTTCACACAGTACAATGTTCGGTACTGAAGATGTTTCTTTTCTAAAGAAACTGCTTTAGAAATGAGGCGAATCCACTAACTTGTACATCTTGTTAGATTACACAAAGTAGGAAAGTTTGAACTTGCTGCACTACCTTCTTCGTAGGAAAGCAAGGCATTCCTAGAATCGAACTAGCTCATTTCACACAGCACAGTGTTTGGTAATGAAGATGTTTGTTTTCTAAACAAACTACTTTAGAAATGAGGCCAATCTACTAAGTTGTGCATCTTTTCAGATTACATTAAGAAGGAAAGTTTGAACTTGCTGCACTCAACATTCTTTGTAGGAAAGCAACTGATTGCTAGAACCGAAAGAGCTTATTTCACACAGTACAATGTTCGAAAAATGAAGATGTTTGTTTTCTCAACAAAGTGCATTACAAATGAGGCGAATCTTCCAACTCGGCCATCTTTTTAGATTACATTAACAAGGAAAGTTTGAACTTGCTGCACTCAACCGTCTTTTAGAAATTAAACTGATTCCTAGAAGCGAAGTAACTTATTTCACACAGTACAGTGTTCGGTAATGAATATGTTTCTTTTCTAGAGAAACTACTTTAGAAATGAGGCCAATCTACTACGTTGTGCATCTTTTCAGATTACATTAACAAGGAAAGTTTGAACTTGCTGCACTCAACCTTCTTTGTAGGAAAGCAACTGTTTCCTAGAACCGAATGAGCTTATTTCACACAGTACAATGTTCGGCAATGAAGATGTTTGTTTTCCCAACAAAGTACTTTTCAAATGAGGCGAATCTACTAACTTGGCCATCTTTTTGAGATTACATTAACAAGGAAAGTTTGAACTTGCTGCACTCAACCTTCTTTGTAGGAAAGCAACTGATTCCTAGAACCGAATGAGCTTATTTCACACAGTACAATGTTCAGCAATGAAGATGTTTGTTTTCTCAACAAACTACTTTACAATGAGTCGAATCTACTAACTTCGCCACCTTTTTAGATTACATTAACAAGGAAAGTTTGAACTTGCTGCACTCAACCTTTTTTGTAGGAAAGCAACTGATTCCTAGAACCGAATGACCTTATTTCACACAGTGCAATGTTCGGCAATGAAGATGTTGGTTTTCTCAACAAAGTACTTTACAAATGAGGCGAATGTTCTAACTTGGCCATCTTTTGAGATTACATTAACAAGGAAAGTTTGAACTTGCTTCACTCAACCTTCTTCGTAGAAATTAAACTGATTCCTAGAAGCGAATTAACTTATTTCCCACGGTACAGTGTTCGGTACTGAAGATGTTTCTTTTCTAAAGAAACTACTTTAGAAATGAGGCGAATCCAATAACTTGTACATCTTGTTAGATTACACAAAGTAGCAAAGTTTGAACTTGCTGCACTCAACCTTCTTCGTAGGAAAGCAAGTGATTCCTAGAATCGAACTAGCTCATTTCACATAGCACAGTGTTCGGTAATGAAGATGTTTGTTTTCTAAACAAACTACTTTAGAAATGAGGCCACTCTACTAAGTTGTGCATCTTTTCAGATTTCAGATTACATTTAAGAAAGCAAGGAAAGTTTGAACTTGATTGCACAAAGTCAACCTTCTTTGTAGAAATTAAACTGATTCCCTTCTTTGTACAAACTGATTCCTACAAGCGAATTAACTTATTTCACACAGTACATTGTTCGGTACTGAAGATGTTTCTTTTCTAAAGAAACTACTTAAGAAATGAGCCGAATCCACTAAAGTGTACATCTTGTTAGTTTACACAAAGTAGGAAAGTTTGAACTTGCTGCACTCAACCTTCTTCGTAGGAAAGCAAGTGATTCCTAGAATCGAACTAGCTCATTTCACATAGTACAGTGTTCGGTAATGAAGATGTTTGTTTTCTAAAGAAACTACTTTAGAAATGAGGCCAATCTACTAAGTTGTGCATCTTTTCAGATTACATTAACAAGGAATGTTTGAACTTGCTGCACTCAACCTTCTTTGTAGGAAAGCAACTGATTCCTAGAACCGAATGAGCTTATTTCACACAGTACAATGTTCCGCAATGAAGATATTTGTTTTCTCAACAAAGTACTTTACAAATGAGGCGAATCTTCTAACTTGGCCATCTTTTGAGATTACATTAAAAGGAAAGTTTGAGCTTGCTACACTCAACCTTCTTCGTAGAAATTAAACTGATTACTAGAAGCGAATTAACTTATTTCACACATTACAGTGTTCGGTACTGATGATGTTTCTTTTCTAAAGAAACTACTTTAGAAATGAGGCCAATCTACTACGTTGTGCATCTTTTCAGATTACATTAACAAGGAAAGTTTCAACTTGCTGCACTCAACCTTCTTCGTAGAAATTAACCTGATTCCTAGAAGCGAATTAACTTATTTCACACAGTACAGTGTTCGGTACTGAAGATGTTTCTTTTCTAAAGAAACTACTTTAGAAATGAGGCCAATCTACTACGTTGTGCATCTTTTCAGATTACATTAACAAGGAAAGTTTGAACGTACTGCACTCACCCTTCTTTGTAGGAAAGCAACTGATTCCTAGAACCGAATGAGCTTATTTCACACAGTACAATGTTCGGCAATGAAGATGTTTGTTTTCCCAACAAAGTACTTTACAAATGATGCGAATGTTCTATCTTGGCCATCTTTTGAGATTACATTAACAAGGAAAGTTTGAACTTGCTGCACTCAACCTTCTTCGTAGAAATTAAACTGATTCCTAGAAGCGCATTAAATTATTTCACAAAGTACAGCGTTGGTACTGAAGATGTTTCTTTTCTAAAGAAACTACTTAAGAAATGAGGCGAATCCACTAACTTGTATATCTTGTTAGTTTACACAAAGTAGGAAAGTTTGAACTTGCTGCCCTCAACCTTCTTCGTAGGGAAAGCAAGTGATTCCTAGAATCGAACTAGCTCATTTCACATAGTACAGTGTTCGATAATGAAGATGTTTGTTTTCTAAACAAACTACTTTAGAAATGAGGCCAATCTACTAAGTTGTGCATCTTTTCAGATTACATTAACAAGGAAAGTTTGAACTTGCTGCATTCAACCTTCTTTTGTAGGAAAACAACTGATTCCTAGAACCGAATGAGCTTATTTCACACAGTACAATGTTCGCAATGAAGATGTTTGTTTTCTCAACAAAGTACTTTACAAAAGAGGCGAATCTTCTAACTTGGCAATCTTTTTAGATTACATGAACAATGAAAGTTTGAACTTGCTGCACTCAAGCTTCTTCGTAGAAATTAAACTGATTCCTAGAAGCGAATTAACTTATTTCACACAATACAGTGTTCGGTACTGAAGATGTTTCTTTTCTAAAGAAACTACTTTAGAAATGAGGCCAATCTACTACGTTGTGCATCTTTTCAGATTACATTAACAAGTAAAGTTTGAACTTGCTGCACTCAACCTTCTTTGTAGGAAAGCAACTGATTCCTAGAAGCTAATGAGCTTATTTCACACAGTACAATGTTCGGCAATGAAGATGTTTGTTTTCTCAACAAAGTACTTTAAAAATGAGGTGAATGTTCTAACTTGGCCATCTTTTGAGATTGCATTAACAAGGAAAGTTTGAACTTGCTGCACTCAACCTTCTTTGTAGAAATTAACCTGAT
>JAEOAD010001380.1:0-50945 GCA_036365145.1 Orientallactaga sibirica | reverse complement strand
ACTAACTAGAAACGTTTTGAACTTGTTGCACTAAAACTTCTTCGTAGGAAAGCAACTGATTTCTAGAACCGACCTAGCTTTATTTCACACAGTACAGTTTTTCGGCAATGAAGATGTTTGTTTTTCAAACAAACTACGTTAGAAATGATACTAATCTAGTAAGTTGTATATCTTGTTAGATTGCACTAACTAGAAGAGTTTGAACTTGCTGCACTAAAGCTTCTTCGTAGGAAAGCAACTGATTCCTAGAACCTAACTAGCTTATTTCACACAGTACAGTTTTGGGCAATGAAGATGTTTGTTTTTGAAACAAACTACTTTAGATATGATGCGAATCTACTAGGTTGTACATCTTGTTAGATTACACTAACTAGAAAAGTTTGAACTTGCTTCACTAAAACTTCTTCGTAGGAAAGCAACTGATTCCTAGAACCGAACTAGCTTATTTTACACAGTACAGTGTTCGCAATGAAGATGTTTGTTTTTGCAACAAACTACTTTACAAATGAAGCGAAACTAGTAAGTTGTACATCTTGTTAGACTACACAAACACCGAAGGTTTGTAGTTGCTGCACTAAACCTTCTTTGTAGGAAAGCAACTGATTCCTAGAACCGAATTAACTTATTTCACACAGTACCGTTTTCGCAATGAACATGTATGTTTTCTAAACAAACTGCTTTAAAAATGAAGTGAAACTATTAAGTTGTACATCTTGTTAGATTACACTAACTAGAAAAGTTTGAACTTGCTGCACTAAAGCTTCTTCATGGGGAAAGCAACTGATTCCCTAGAACCAACTAGCTTATTTCACACAGTACAGTGTTCAGCAATGAAGATGTTTGTTTTCTAAAGAAACTACTTTCGAAATGAAGCGAAACTAGTACGTTGTACACCTTGTTAGACTACACAAACAAGGAAGGTTTGTAGTTGCTGCACTAAACCTTCTTTGTAGGAAAGCAACTGATTCCTAGAACCGAAGTAACTTATTTCACACAGTACAGTTTTCGGCAATGAAGATGCATGTTTTCTAAACCAACTGCTTTAGAAATGAAGTGAAACTATTAAGTTGTACATCTGTTATATTACACTAACTAGAAAAAGTTTGAACTTGCTGCACTAAAGCTTCTTCGTAGGAAAGCAACTGATTCCTAGAACCCAACTAGCTTATTTCACACAGTACCGTTTTCGTGAATGAAGATGTTTGTTTTTGAAACAAACTACGTTAGATATGATGCGAATCTAGTAAGTTGTACATCTTGTTAGATTACACTAACTGGAAAAGTTTGAACTTTCTGCACTAAAGCTTCTTCAGAGGAAAGAAACTGATTCCTAGAACCGAACTAGCTTATTTCACACAGTACAGTTTTCGGAATGAAGATGTTTGTTTTTGAAACAAACTACTTTAGATATGATGCGAATCTAGTAAGTTGTACATCTTGTTAGATTACACTAACTAAAAAAGTTTGAACTTGCTGCACTAAAAGTTTCTTCGTAGGAAAGCAACTGATTCCTAGAACCGAACTAGCTTATTTCACACAGTGCAGTTTTCGAATGAAGATGTTTGTTTTTTGAAACAAACTACGTTAGATATGACACGAATCTAGTCAGTTGTACATCTTGTTAAATTACACTAACTAGAAAAGTTTGAACTTGCTGCACTAAAGCTTCTTCTGCAGGAAAGCAACTGATTCCTAGAACCGAACTAGCTTATTTCACACAGTACAGTTTTCGGCAATGAAGATGTTTGTTTTGAAACAAACTACTTTAGATATGATGCGAATCTAGTAAGTTGTACATCTTGTTAGATTACACTAACTAGAAAAGTTTGAACTTGCTGCACTAAAGCTTCTTCTAGGAAGGCAACTGATTCCTAGAACCGAACTAGCTTATTATACACAGTACAATTTTGGGAAATGAAGATGTTTATTTTTGAAACAAACTACTTTAGATATGATGCGAATCTAGTAAGTTGTACATCTTGTTAGATTACTCTAACTAGAAAAGTTTGAACTTGCTGCCCTAAAGCTTCTTCTTAGGAAAGCAACTGATTCCTAGAACCAAACTTGCTTATTTCAAACAGTACCATTTTCGGCAATGAAGATGTTAGTTTTTCAAACAAACTACGTTAGAAATGATGCGAATCAAGTAAGTTGTACATCTTGTTAGATTACACTAACTAGAAAAGTTTGAACTTTCTGCACTAAAGCTTCTTCTTCAGGGGAAAGCAACTGATTCCTAGAACTGAACTAATTTTTCACACACTACAGTTTTCGCAATGAAGATGTTTGTTTTTGAAACAAACTACTTTAGATATGATGCGAATCTAGTAAGTTGTACATCTTGTTAGAATACACTAACTAGAAAAGTTTGAACTTGCTGCACTAAAGCTTCTTCGTAGGAAAGCAACTGATTCCTAGAACCGAACTAGCTTATTTCACACAGTACAGTTTTCGGCAATGAAGATGTTTGTTTTCTAAACAAACTACTTTACAAATGAAGCGAAACTAGTAAGTTGTACATCTTGTTAGATTACACAAACAACGAAGGTTTGTAGTTGCTGCACTAAACCTACTTTGTAGGAAAGCAACTGATTCCTAGAACCGAACTAATTTATTTCACACAGTACAGTTTTCGGCAATGAACATGTATGTTTTCTAAACAAACTGCTTTAGAAATGAAGTGAAACTATTAAGTTGTACATCTTGTTAGATTACACTAACTAGAAAAGATTGAACTTGCTGCACTAAAGCTTCTTCGTAGGAAAGCAACTGATTCCTAGAACTGAACTAGCTCATTTCACACAGTACAGTGTTCAGCAATGAAGAAGTTTGTTTTCTAAAGAAACTACTTTATGAATGAAGAAACTAGTAAGTTGTACATCTTGTTAGACTACACAAACAAGGAAGGTTTGTAGTTGCTGCACTAAACCTTCTTTGTAGGAAAGCAACTGATTCCTAGAACCAACTAACTTATTTCACACAGTACAGTTTTCGCAATGAAGATGCATGTTTTCTAAACCAACTGCTTTAGAAATGAAGTGAAACTATTAAGTTGTACATCTTGTTATATTACACTAACTAGAAAAGTTTGAACTTGCTGCACTAAAGCTTCTTCGTAGGAAAGCAACTGATTCCTAGAACCCAACTAGCTTATTTCACACAGTACAGTTTTTCGCAATGAAGATGTTTGTTTTTGAAACAAACTATTTTAGATATGATGCGAATCTAGTAAGTTGTACATCTTGTTAGATTACACTAACTGGAAAAGTTTGAACTTTCTGCACTAAAGCTTCTTCAGAGGGAAAGCAACTGATTCCTAGAACCAAAACTAGCTTATTTCACACAGTACAGTTTTCGAAATGAAGATGTTTGTTTTTGAAACAAACTACTTTTAGATATGATGCGAATCTAGTAAGTTGTACATCTTGTTAGATTACACTAACTAAAAAAAGTTTGAACTTGCTGCACTAAAGCTTCTTCGTAGGAAAGCAACTGATTCCTAGAACCGAACTAGCTTATTTCACACAGTACAGTTTTCAGCAATGAAGATGTTTGTTTTTGAAACAAACTACTTTAGATATGATGCGAATCTAGTCAGTTGTACATCTTGTTAGATTACTCTAACTAGAAAAGTTTGAACTTGCTGCACTAAAAAGCTTCTTCGTAGGAAAGCAACTGATTCCTAGAACCGAACTAGCTTATTTCACACAGTACAGTTTTCGGCAATGAAGATGTTTGTTTTTCAAACAAACTACGTTAGATATGATGCGAATTTAGTAAGTTGTACATCTTTTAGATTACACTAACTAGAAAAGTTTGAACTTGCTGCACTAAAGCTTCTTCAGTAGGAAAGCAACTGATTCCTAGAACCCGAACTAGCTTATTTCACACAGTACAGTTTTCGGTGAAGATGTTTGTTTTTCTAAACAAACTACTTTAGACAGATGAAGCGAAACTAGTGAGTTGTACATCTGGTTAGATTACACAAACAAGGAAGGTTTGTAGTTGCTGCACTAAACCTTCTTTGTAGGAAAGCAACTGATTCCTAGAACCTAACTAACTTATTTCACACAGTACAGTTTTCGGCAATGAAGATGTTTGTTTTTCAAACAAACTACGTTAGATATGATGCGAATCTAGTAAGTTGTACATCTTGTTAGATTACACTAACTAGAAAAGTTTGACCTTGCTGCACTAAAGCTTCTTCGTAGGGAAAGCAACTGATTCCTAGAACCGAACTAGCTTATTTCACACAGTACAGTTTTCGGCAATGAAGATGTTTGTTTTTTAAAAAACTACTTTAAATATGATGCGAATCTAGTAAGTTGTACATCTTGTTAGATTACACTAACTAGAAAAAGTTTGAACTTGCTGCAGTAAAGCTTCTTCGAAGGAAAAGCAACTGATTCCTAGAACCGAACTAGCTTATTTCACACAGTACAGTTTTGAAATGAAGATGTTTGTTTTTAACAAAGTACTAGAGATATGATGCGAATCTAGTAAGTTGTACATCTTGTTAGATTAAACTATCTAGAAAAGTTTGAACTTGCTGCACTAAAGCCTCTTCGTAGGAAAGCAACTGATTCCTAGAACCGAACTAGCTTATTTCACACAGTACAGTTTTCGGCAATGAAGATGTTTGTTTTTGAAAGAAACTACGTTAGATATGATGCGAATCTAGTAAGTTGTACATCTTGTTAGATTACACTAACTGGAAAAGTTTGAACTTTCTGCACTAAAGCTTCTTCGTAGGAAAGCAAGTGATTACTAGAACAGAACTAGCTTATTTCACACAGTACAGTTTTCGGAAATGAAGATGTTTGTTTTTGAAACAAACTACTTTAGATATGATGCGAATCTAGTAAGTTGTACATCTTGTTAGATTACACTAACTAAAAAAGTTTGAACTTGCTGCACTAAAGCTTCTTCTCAGTAGGAAAGCAACTGATTCCTAGAACCGAACTAGCTTATTTCACACAGTACAGTTTTCGGAAAGAAGATGTTTGTTTTGAAACAAACTACGATAGATATGATGCGAATCTAGTCAGTTGTACATCTTGTTAGATTACACTAACTAGAAAAGTTTGAACTTGCTGCACTAAAGCTTCTTCGTAGGAAAGCAACTGATTCCTAGAACCGAACTAGCTTATTTCACACAGTACAGTTTTCGCAATGAAGATGTTTGTTTTTGAAACAAACTACGTTAGATATGATGCGAATTTAGTAAGTTGTACATCTTGTTAGATTACACTAACTAGACAAGTTTGAACTTGCTGCAATAAAGCTTCTTCAGGAAAGCAACTGATTCCTAGAACCGAACTAGCTTATTTCACACAGTACAGTTTTTTATAATGAAGATGTTTGTTTTCTAAACAAACTACTTTACAAATGAAGCGAAACTAGTGAGTTGTACATCTTGTTAGATTACACAAACAAGGAAAAGTTTGAACTTGCTGCACTAAACCTTCTTTGTAGGAAAGCAACTGATTCCTAGAACCTAACTAACTTATTTCACACAGTACAGTTTTCGGTAATGAAGATGTTTGTTTTTCAAACAAACTACGTTATATATGATGCGAATCTAGTAAGTTGTACATCTTGTTAGATTACACTAACTAGAAAAGTTTGAACTTGCTGCACTAAAGCTTCTTCATAGGAAAGCAACTGATTCCTAGAACCGAACTAGCTTATTTCACACAGTACAGTTTTCGCAATGAAGATGTTTGTTTTTGAAACAAACTACTTTAAATATGATGCGAATCTAGTAAGTTGTACATCTTGTTAGATTACACTAACTAGAAAAGTTTGAACTTGCTGCACTAAAGCTTCTTCGTAGGGAAAGCAACTAATTCCTAGAACCGAACTAGCTTATTTCACACAGTACAGTTTTCGGCAATGAAGATGTTTGTTTTTGAAACAAACTACGTTAGATATGATGCGAATCTAGTAAGTTGTACATCTTGTTAGATTACACTAACTAGAAAAGTTTGAACTTGCTGCACTAAAGCTTCTTCTTCAGGAAAGCAACTGATTCCTAGAACCGAACTAGCTTATTTCACACAGTACAGTTTTCGCAATGAAGATGTTTTTTTTGAAACAAACTACTTTAGATATGATGCGAATCTAGTAAGTTGTACATCTTGTTAGATTACACTAACTAGAAAAGTTTGAACTTGCTGCACTAAAGATTCTTCGTAGGAAAGCAACTGATTCCTAGAACCGAACTAGCTTATTTCACACAGTACTGTGTTCGGCAATGAAGGTGTTTGTTTTTGAAACAAACTACGTTAGATATGATGCGAATCTAGTAAGTTGTACATCTTGTTAGATTACACTAACTAGAAAAGTTTGAACTTGCTGCACTAAAGCTTCTTCGTAGGAAAGCAACTGATTCCTAGAACCGAACTAGCTTATTTCACACAGTACAGTTTTCGGCAATGAAGATGTTTGTTTTTGAAACAAACTACTTTAGATATGATGCTAAATCTACTAAGTTGTACATCTTGTTAGATTACACTAACTAGAAAAAGTCTGAACTTGCTGCACTAAAGCTTCTTCCTAGTAAAGCAACTGATTCCTAGAACCGAACTAGCTTATTTCACACAGTACTGTTTTCGGCAATGAAGATGTTTGTTTTTGAAACAAACTACGTTAGATATGATGAGAATCTAGTAAGTTGTACATCTTGTTAGATTACACTAACTAGAAAAGTGTGAACTTGCTGCACTAAAGTTTCTTCATAGAAAGCAACTGATTCCTAGAACCGGCTAGCTTATTTCACACAGTACAGTTTTCGGCAATGAAGATGTTTGTTTTTGAAACAAACTACTTTAGATATGATGCGAATGTACTAAGTTGTACATCTTGTTAGATTACAATAACTAGAAAAGTCTGAACTTGCTGCACTAAAGCTTCTTCATAGGAAAGCAACTGATTCCTAGAACCGAACTAGATAATTTCACACAGTACAGTTTTTGGCAATGAAGATGTTTTTTTTTGAAACAAACTATTTTACAAATGAAGAAAACTAGTAAGTTGTACATCTTGTTAGACTACACAAACAACGAAAGTTTGAACTTGCTGCACTAAACCTTCTTTGTAGTAAAGCAACTGATTCCTAGAACAGAACTAACTTATTTCACACAGTACAGTTTTCGGCAATGAAGATGTTTGTTTTTGAAACAAACTACATTAGATATCATGCGAATCTAGTAAGTTGTACATCTTGTTAGATTACACTAACTAGAAAAGTTTGAACTTGCTGCACTAAAGCTTCTTCTCAGAGAAAGCAACTGATTCCTAGAACCGAACTAGCTTATTTCACACAGTACAGTTTTCGCAATGAAGATGTTTGTTTTTAAAACAAACTACTTTAGATATGATGCGAATCTAGTAAGTTGTACATCTTGTTAGATTACACTAACTAGAAAAGTTTGAACTTGCTGCACTAAAGCTTCTTCGTAGGAAAGCAACTGATTCCTAGAACTGAACTAGCTTATTTCACACAGTACAGTTTTTCGGCAATGAAGATGTTTGTTTTTGAAACAAACTACTTTACAAATGAAGCGAAACTAGTAAGTTGTACATCTTGTTAGATTACACAAACTAAAAAAGTTTGAACTTGATGCACTAAACCTTCTTTGTAGGAAAGCAACTGATTCCTAGAACCGAACTAACTTATTTCACAAAGTACAGTTTTCGCAAATGAAGATGTATGTTTTTGCAAAAACTACTTTATATATGAAGACAAAATCAGGTAAGTTGTACTTCTTGTTAGACTGCACTAACTAGAAAAACTTTGAACTGCTGCACTAAACCTTCTTTGTAGGAAGCAACTGATTCCTAGAACCGAACTAACTTATTTCACACAGTATAGTTTTCGGCAATGAAGATGTATGTTTTATAAACAAACTGCTTTAGAAATGAAGTGAAACTATTAAGTGGTACATCTTGTTAGATTACACTAACTAGAAAAGTTTGAACTTGCTGCACTAAACCTTCTTCAGAGGGAAAGCAACTGATTCCTAGAACCGAACTAACTCATTTCACACAGTAGAGTTTTCGGCAATGAAGATGTTTGTTTTCTAAACAAATTACTTTAGAAATGAAGCGAAACTAGTAAGTTGTACATCTTGTTAGACTACACAAACAAGGAAGGTTTGAAACTTGCTGCACTAAACCTTCTTTGTAGGAAAGCAACTGATTCCTAGAACCGAACTAGCTTATTTCACACTGTACAGTTTTCGGCAATGAAGATGTTTGTTTTTAAAAAACTCTCTTTTATATATGAAGATAAACAGGTAAGTTGTACTTCTTGTTAGACTGCACTAACTAGAAAAGTTTGAACTTGCTGCACTCAACCTTCTTTGTAGGAAGCAACTGATTCCTAGAACCGAACTAGCTTATTTCACACAGTACAGTGTTCGGAAATGAAGATGTTTGTTTTCTAAACAAACTACTTTAGAAATGAAGCGAAACTAGTAAGTTGTACATCTTGTTAGACTACACAAACAAGGAAAGTTTGAACTTGCTGCACTAAACCTTCTTTGTAGGAAAGGAACTGATTCCTAGAAACCAAACTAACTTATTTCACACAGTACAGTTTTCGGAAAAGAAGATGTTTGTTTTCTAAACAAACTTTAGAAATGAAGCAAAACTAATTTGTACATGTTCTTAGATTACACTAACTAGAAATGTTTGAACTTGCTGCACTAAACCTTCTTCAGAGGAATGCTACTGAATTCCTAGAACCGAACTAACTTATTTCACACAGTACAGTTTTCGGCAATGAAGATGTTTGTTTTTGAAACAAACTGCTATAGAAATGAAATGAAACTACTAAGTTGTACATATTGTTAAATTACACTAACTAGAAAAGTTTGAACTTGCTGCACTAAACCTTCTTCGGAGAACGGAACTGATTCCTAGAACCAAACTAGCTAATTTCACACAGTACAGTGTTCGCAATGAAGATGTTTGCTTTTGAAAAAACTACTTTATATATGAAGACAAACAGGTAAGTTGTACTTCTTGTTAGATTACACTAACTAGAAAAGTTTGAAGTTGCTGCACTAAACCTTCTTTGTAGGAAAGCAACTGATTCCCGAGAACCGAACTAACTTATTTCACACAGTACAGTTTTCAGGAAAGAAGATGTATGTTTTCTAAACAAATTACTTTACAAATGAAGCGAAACTAGCAAGCAGTACATCTTGTTAGACTTACACAAACAAGGAACGTTTGAACTTGCTGCACTAAACCTTCTTTGTAGGAAAGGAACTGATTCCTAGAACCGAACTAAGTTATTTCACACAGTACAGTTTTTTCGCAATGAAGATGTATGTTTTCTAAACAAACTGCTTTAGAAATGAAGTGAAACTACTAAGTTGTACATCTTGTTAGATTACACTAACTAGAAAAGTTTGAACTTGTTGCACTAAAGCTTCTTCAGTAGAAAGCAACTTATTCCTAGAACCGAACTAGCTTATTTCACACAGTACAGTTTTCGGCAATGAAGATGTTTGTTTTTCAAACAAACTACGTTAGATATGATGCGAATCTAGTAAGTTGTATATCTTGTTACATTACACTAACTAGAAAAGTTTGAACTTGCTGCACTAAAGCTTCTTCAGTAGGAAAGCAACTGATTCCTAGAACCGAACTAGCTTATTTCACACAGTACAGTGTTCGCAATGAAGATGTTTGTTTTTGAAAAACTACTTTAGATATGAAGACAAACAGGTAAGTTGTACATCTTGTTAGACTGCACTAACTAGAAAAGTTTGAACTTGCTGCACTAAACCTTCTTTGTAGGAAAGCAACTGATTCCTAGAACCGAACTAACTTATTTCACACAGTACAGTTTTCGGCAATGAAGATGTTTGTTTTTGAAACAAACTACTTTAGATATGATGCGAATGTAGTAAGTTGTACATCTTGTTAGATTACACTAACTACAAAAGTTTGAACTTGCTGCACTAAAGCTTCTTCGTAGGAAAGCAACTGATTCCTAGAACCGAACTAGCTTATTTCACACAGTACAGTGTTCGGCAATGAAGATGTTTGTTTTCTAAAGACACTACTTTAGAAATGAAGCGAAACTAGTAAGTTGTACATCTTGTTAGACTACACAAACAAGGAAGGTTTGAACTTGCTGCACTAAACCTTCTTTGTAGGAAAGCAACTGATTCCTAGAACCGAACTAACTTATTTCACACAGTACAGTTTTTAATGAAGATGTATGTTTTTGAAACAAACTTCTTTAGAAATGAAGCAAAACTACTAATTTGTACATCTTCTTAGATTACACTAACTAGAAATGTTTGAACTTGCTGCAGTAAACCTTCTTCGTAGGAAAGCAACTGAATCCTAGAACCGAACTAACTTATTTCACACAGTACAGTTTTTAGGCAATGAAGATGTATGTTTTCTAAACAAACTGCTTTAGAAATGAAATGAAACTACTAAGGTGTACATCTTGTTAGATTACACTAACTAGAAAAAGTTTGAACTTGCTGCACTACACCTTCTTCGGAGGAAGGGAACTGATTCCTAGAACCAAACTAGCTAATTTCACAGTACACAGTGTTCGCAATGAAGATGTTTGCTTTTGAAAAAAACTACTTTATATATGATGAAGACAAACAGGTAAGTTGTACTTCTTGTTAGACTGCACTAACTAGAAAAGTTTGAACTTGCTGCACTAAACCTTCTTTGTAGGAAGCAACTGATTCATAGAACCGAACTAACTTATTTCACACAGTACAGTTTTCGGCAATGAAGATGTATGTTTTATAAACAAATTGCTTTAGAAATGAAGTGAAAATAATAAGTTGTACATCTTGTTAGATTACACTAAGTAGAAAAGTTTGAACTTGCTGCACTAAAGCTTCTTCAGAGGGAAAGCAACTGATTCCTAGAACCTAACTAGCTTATTTCACACAGTACAGTTTTCGGCAATGAAGATGTTTGTTTTTGAAACAAACTACTTTAGAAATGAAGAGAAACTAGTAAGTTGTACATCTTGTTAGACTACACAAACAAGGAAGTTTTGAACTTGCTGCACTAAACCTTCTTCGTAGGAAAAGCACCTGATTCCTAGAACCGAACTAGCTTATTTCACACAGTACAGTTTTTTGCAATGAAGATGTTTGTTTTCTAAACAAATTACTTTACAAATGAAGCGAAACTAGTAAGTTGTACATCTTGTTAGACTACAGAAACAAGGAAGGATGAAGTTGCTGCACTAAACCTTCTTTGTAGGAAAGCAACTGATTCCTAGAACCGAACTAGCTTATTTCACACAGTACAGTTTTTGGTAAATGAAGATGTTTGTTTTTGAAACAAACTACTTTAGATATGATGCGAATCTAGTAAGTTGTACATCTTGTTAGATTACACTAACTAGAAAAGTTTGAACTTGCTGCACCAAACCTTCTTCGAGGAACGGAACTGATTCCTAGAATCAAACTAGCTTATTTCACACAGTACAGTGTTCGGCAATGAAGATGTTTGTTTTTGCAAAAACTACTTTATATATGAAGACAAACAGGTAAGTTGTACATCTTGTTAGATTACACTAACTAGAAAAGTTTGAACTTGGTGCACTAAAGCTTCTTCGTAGGAAAGCAACTGATTCCTAGAACCGAACTAACTTATTTCACACAGTACAGTTTTCCGCAATGAAGATGTTTGTTTTTGAAACAAACTACTTTAGAAATGAAGCGAAACTAGTAAGTTGTACATCTTGTTAGATTACACAAAACAAGGAAAGTTTGAACTTGCTGCACTAAACCTTCTTTGTAGGAAAGCAACTGATTCCTAGAACCTAACTAACTTATTTCACACAGTACAGTTTTCGCAATGAAGATGTATGTTTTATAAACAAACTGCTTTAGAAATGATGTGAAACTATTAAGTTGTACATCTTGTTAGATTACACTAACTAGAAAAGTTTGAAGTTGCTGCACTAAACCTTCTTCGTAGGGAAAGCAACTGATTCCTAGAACCAAACTAACTCATTTCACACAGTACAGTTTTCGGCAATGAAGATGTTTGTTTTTAAACAAATTACTTTAGAAATGAAGCGAAACTAGTAAGTTGTACATCTTGTTAGATTACACAAACAAGGAAGGTTTGAACTTGCTGCACTAAACCTTCTTTGTAGGAAAGGAACTGATTCCTAGAACCGAACTGACTTATTTCACACAGTACAGTTTTTCGGCAATGAAGATGTTTGTTTTCTAAACAAACTTTAGAAATGAAGATGCTACTAATTTGTATATGTCTTAGATTACACTAACTAGAAATGTTTGAACTTGCTGCACTAAACCTTCTTCGAGGAATGCTACTGAATCTGAGAACCCGAACTAACTTATTTCACACAGTACAGTTTTCGGCAATGAAGATGTATGTTTTCTAAACAAACTGCTATAGAAATGAAATGAAACTACTAAGTTGTACATATTGTTAGATTACACTAACTAGAAAAAGTTTGAACTTGCTGCACTAAACCTTCTTCAGAGGAACGGAACTGATTCCTAGAACCAAACTAGCTAATTTCACACAGTACAGTGTTCGAAATGAAGATGTTTGCTTTTGAAAAAACTACTTTATATATGAAGACAAACAGGTAAGTTGTACATCTTGTTAGACTGCACTAACTAGAAAAGTTTGAACTTGCTGCACTAAACCTTCTTTGTAGGAAAGCAACTGAATCCGAGAACCGAACTAACTTATTTCACACAGTACAGTTTTTTGAAGATGTATGTTTTCTAAACAAATTACTTTACAAATGAAGCGAAACCAGTAAGCAGTACATCTTGTTAGATTACACAAACAAGGAACGTTTGTAGTTGCTGCACTAAACCTTCTTTTGTAGGAAAGCAACTGATTCCTAGAACCGAACTAACTTATTTCACACAGTACACTTTTCGCAATGAAGATGTTTGTTTTTCTAAACAAACTGCTTTAGAAATGAAGTGATACTACTAAGTTGTACATCTTGTTAGATTACACTAACTAGAAAAGTTTGAACTTGCTGCACTAAAGCTTCTTCGTAGGAAAGCAATTGATTCCTAGAACCGAACTAGCTTATTTCACACAGTACAGTTTTCGCAATGAAGATGTTTGTTTTTCAAACAAACTACCGTAGATATGATGCGAATCTAGTAAGTTGTACATCTTGTTAGATTACACTAACTAGAAAAGTTTGAACTTGCTGCACTAAAGCTTCTTCGTAGGAAAGCAACTGATTCCTAGAACCGAACTAGCTTATTTCACACAGTACAGTTTTCGGTAATGAAGATGTTTGTTTTTCAAACAAAACTACGTTAGATATGATGCGAATCTAGTAAGTTGTACATCTTGTTAGATTACACTAACTAGAAAAAGTTTGAACTTGCTGCACTAAAGCTTCTTCAGAGGAAAGCAACTGATTCCTAGAACCGAACTAGCTTATTTCACACAGTACAGTTTTCGGCAATGAAGATGTTTGTTTTTGAAAAAACTACTTTAGATATGATGAAGAATCTAGTAAGTTGTACATCTTGTTAGATTACACTAACTAGAAAAGTTTGAACTTGCTGCACTAAAGCTTCTTTGTAGGAAAGCAACTGATTCCTAGAACCGAACTAGCTTATTTCACACAGTACAGTTTTCGGCAATGAAGATGTTTGTTTTTGAAACAAACTACTTTAGATATGATGCGAATCTAGTAAGTTGTACATCTTGTTAGATTACACTAACTAGAAAAGTTTGAACTTGCTGCACTAAAGCTTCTTCGTAGGAAAGCAACTGATTCCTAGAACCGAACTAGCTTATTTCACACAGTACAGTTTTCGCAATGAAGATGTTTGTTTTTGAAACAAACTACTTTAGATATGATGCGAATCTAGTAAGTTGTACATCTTGTTAGATTACACTAACTAGAAAAGTTTGAACTTGCTGCACTAAAGCTTCTTCTTTGTAGGAAAGCAACTGATTCCTAGAACCGAACTAGCTTATTTCACACAGTACAGTTTTCGGCAATGAAGATGTTTGTTTTTAAACAAACTACTTTAGATATGATGCGAATCTAGTAAGTTGTACATCTTGTTAGATTACACTAACTAGAAAAAGTTTGAACTTGCTGCACTAAAGCTTTCTTCAGAGGAAAGCAACTGATTCCTAGAACCGAACTAGCTTATTTCACACAGTACAGTTTTCGCAATGAAGATGTTTGTTTTTGAACAAACTACGTTAGATATATGATGAATCTAGTAAGTTGTACATCTTGTTAGATTACACTAACTAGAAAAGTTTGAACTTGCTGCACTAAAGCTTCTTCGGAGGAAAGCAACTGATTCCTAGAACCGAACTAGCTTATTTCACACAGTACAGTTTTCGGGCAATGAAGATGTTTGTTTTTGAAACAAACTACTTTAGATATGATGACAAACTAGTAAGTTGTACATCTTGTTAGATTACACTAACTAGAAAAGTTTGAACTTGCTGCACTAAAGCTTCTTCTGTAGGAAAGCAACTGATTCCTAGAACCGAACTAGCTTATTTCACACAGTACAGTTTTCGGCAATGAAGATGTTTGTTTTTGAAACAAACTACTTTAGATATGATGCGAATCTAGTAAGTTGTACATCTTGTTAGATTACACTAACTAGAAAAGTTTGAACTTGCTGCACTAAAGCTTCTTCAGAGGAAAGCAACTGATTCCTAGAACCGAACTAGCTTATTTCACACAGTACAGTTTTCGGCAATGAAGATGTTTGTTTTTGAAACAAACTACTTTAGAAATGAAGAAAACTAGTAAGTTGTACATCTTGTTAGATTACACTAACTAGAAAAGTTTGAACTTGCTGCACTAAAGCTTCTTCTTCAGAGGAAAGCAACTGATTCCTAGAACCGAACTAGCTTATTTCACACAGTACAGTTTTCGCAATGAAGATGTTTGTTTTTCAAACAAACTACGTTAGATATGATGCGAATCTAGTAAGTTGTACATCTTGTTAGATTACACTAACTAGAAAAGTTTGAACTTGCTGCACTAAAGCTTCTTCAGAGGAAAGCAACTGATTCCTAGAACCGAACTAGCTTATTTCACACAGTACAGTTTTCGGCAATGAAGATGTTTGTTTTTGAAACAAACTACTTTAGATATGATGCGAATCTAGTAAGTTGTACATCTTGTTAGATTACACTAACTAGAAAAGTTTGAACTTGCTGCACTAAAGCTTCTTCAGAGGAAAGCAACTGATTCCTAGAACCGAACTAGCTTATTTCACACAGTACAGTTTTTCGCAATGAAGATGTTTGTTTTTGAAACAAAATACTTTAGATATGATGCGAAACTAGTAAGTTGTACATCTTGTTAGATTACACTAACTAGAAAAGTTTGAACTTGCTGCACTAAAGCTTCTTCGTAGGAAAGCAACTGATTCCTAGAACCGAACTAGCTTATTTCACACAGTACAGTTTTCGGCAATGAAGATGTTTGTTTTTGAAACAAACTACTTTAGATATGATGCGAATCTAGTAAGTTGTACATCTTGTTAGATTACACTAACTAGAAAAGTTTGAACTTGCTGCACTAAAGCTTCTTCGAGGAAAGCAACTGATTCCTAGAACCAAACTAGCTTATTTCACACAGTACAGTTTTTCGGCAATGAAGATGTTTGTTTTTGAAACAAACTACTTTAGATATGATGCGAATCTAGTAAGTTGTACATCTTGTTAGATTACACTAACTAGAAAAGTTTGAACTTGCTGCACTAAAGCTTCTTTGAGGAAAGCAACTGATTCCTAGAACCGAACTAGCTTATTTCACACAGTACAGTTTTCGGGCAATGAAGATGTTTGTTTTTGAAACAAACTACTTTAGATATGATGCGAATCTAGTAAGTTGTACATCTTGTTAGATTACACTAACTAGAAAAGTTTGAACTTGCTGCACTAAAGCTTCTTCGTAGGAAAGCAACTGATTCCTAGAACCGAACTAGCTTATTTCACACAGTACAGTTTTCGGCAATGAAGATGTTTGTTTTTAAACAAACTACGTTAGATATGATGCGAATCTAGTAAGTTGTACATCTTGTTAGATTACACTAACTAGAAAAGTTTGAACTTGCTGCACTAAAGCTTCTTCGTAGGAAAGCAACTGATTCCTAGAACCGAACTAGCTTATTTCACACAGTACAGTTTTCGGTAATGAAGATGTTTGTTTTTGAAACAAACTACTTTAGATATGATGCGAATCTAGTAAGTTGTACATCTTGTTAGATTACACTAACTAGAAAAGTTTGAACTTGCTGCACTAAAGCTTCTTCGTAGGAAAGCAACTGATTCCTAGAACCGAACTAGCTTATTTCACACAGTACAGTTTTCGGCAATGAAGATGTTTGTTTTTGAAACAAACTACTTTAGATATGATGCGAATCTAGTAAGTTGTACATCTTGTTAGATTACACTAACTAGAAAAGTTTGAACTTGCTGCACTAAAGCTTCTTCAGAAAAAGCAACTGATTCCTAGAACCTAACTAGCTTATTTCACACAGTACAGTTTTCGGTAATGAAGATGTTTGTTTTTGAAACAAACTACGTTAGATATGATGCGAATCTAGTAAGTTGTACATCTTGTTAGATTACACTAACTAGAAAAGTTTGAACTTGCTGCACTAAAGCTTCTTCAGAGGAAAGCAACTGATTCCTAGAACCGAACTAGCTTATTTCACACAGTACAGTTTTTGCAATGAAGATGTTTGTTTTTGAAACAAACTACTTTAGAGATATGATGCGAATCTAGTAAGTTGTACATCTTGTTAGATTACACTAACTAGAAAAAGTTTGAACTTGCTGCACTAAAGCTTCTTCGTAGGAAAAGCAACTGATTCCTAGAACCGAACTAGCTTATTTCACACAGTACAGTTTTTCGCAATGAAGATGTTTGTTTTTGAAACAAACTACGTTAGATATGATGCGAATCTAGTAAGTTGTACATCTTGTTAGATTACACTAACTAGAAAAGTTTGAACTTGCTGCACTAAAGCTTCTTCAGAGGAAAGCAACTGATTCCTAGAACCGAACTAGCTTATTTCACACAGTACAGTTTTCGGCAATGAAGATGTTTGTTTTTGAAACAAACTACGTTAGATATGATGCGAATCTAGTAAGTTGTACATCTTGTTAGATTACACTAACTAGAAAAGTTTGAACTTGCTGCACTAAAGCTTCTTCAGAGGAAAGCAACTGATTCCTAGAACCGAACTAGCTTATTTCACACAGTACAGTTTTCGGCAATGAAGATGTTTGTTTTTGAAACAAACTACGTTAGATATGATGCGAATCTAGTAAGTTGTACATCTTGTTAGATTACACTAACTAGAAAAGTTTGAACTTGCTGCACTAAAGCTTCTTCGTAGGAAAGCAACTGATTCCTAGAACCGAACTAGCTTATTTCACACAGTACAGTTTTCGGCAATGAAGATGTTTGTTTTTGAAACAAACTACTTTAGATATGATGCGAATCTAGTAAGTTGTACATCTTGTTAGATTACACTAACTAGAAAAAAAAAGTTTGAACTTGCTGCACTAAAGCTTCTTCGTAGGAAAGCAACTGATTCCTAGAACCGAACTAGCTTATTTCACACAGTACAGTTTTCGGCAATGAAGATGTTTGTTTTTGAAACAAACTACGTTAGATATGATGCGAATCTAGTAAGTTGTACATCTTGTTAGATTACACTAACTAGAAAAGTTTGAACTTGCTGCACTAAAGCTTCTTCAGAGGAAAGCAACTGATTCCTAGAACCGAACTAGCTTATTTCACACAGTACAGTTTTCGGCAATGAAGATGTTTGTTTTTGAAACAAACTACTTTAGATATGATGCGAATCTAGTAAGTTGTACATCTTGTTAGATTACACTAACTAGAAAAGTTTGAACTTGCTGCACTAAAGCTTCTTCGTAGGAAAGCAACTGATTCCTAGAACCGAACTAGCTTATTTCACACAGTACAGTTTCGGCAATGAAGATGTTTGTTTTTGAAACAAACTACTTTAGATATGATGCGAATCTAGTAAGTTGTACATCTTGTTAGATTACACTAACTAGAAAAGTTTGAACTTGCTGCACTAAAGCTTCTTCAGGAAAGCAACTGATTCCTAGAACCGAACTAGCTTATTTCACACAGTACAGTTTTCGGCAATGAAGATGTTTGTTTTTGAAACAAACTACGTTAGATATGATGCGAATCTAGTAAGTTGTACATCTTGTTAGATTACACTAACTAGAAAAGTTTGAACTTGCTGCACTAAAGCTTCTTCGTAGGAAAAGCAACTGATTCCTAGAACCGAACTAGCTTATTTCACACAGTACAGTTTTTTTCGCAATGAAGATGTTTGTTTTTGAAACAAACTACTTTAGATATGATGCGAATCTAGTAAGTTGTACATCTTGTTAGATTACACTAACTAGAAAAGTTTGAACTTGCTGCACTAAAGCTTCTTCGTAGGAAAGCAACTGATTCCTAGAACCGAACTAGCTTATTTCACACAGTACAGTTTTCGGCAATGAAGATGTTTGTTTTTGAAACAAACTACGTTAGATATGATGCGAATCTAGTAAGTTGTACATCTTGTTAGATTACACTAACTAGAAAAGTTTGAACTTGCTGCACTAAAGCTTCTTCGTAGGAAAGCAACTGATTCCTAGAACCGAACTAGCTTATTTCACACAGTACAGTTTTCGGGCAATGAAGATGTTTGTTTTTGAAACAAACTACGTTAGATATGATGCGAATCTAGTAAGTTGTACATCTTGTTAGATTACACTAACTAGAAAAGTTTGAACTTGCTGCACTAAAGCTTCTTCTCGTAGGAAAGCAACTGATTCCTAGAACCGAACTAGCTTATTTCACACAGTACAGTTTTCGGCAATGAAGATGTTTGTTTTTGAAACAAACTACTTTAGATATGATGCGAATCTAGTAAGTTGTACATCTTGTTAGATTACACTAACTAGAAAAGTTTGAACTTGCTGCACTAAAGCTTCTTCGTAGGAAAGCAACTGATTCCTAGAACCGAACTAGCTTATTTCACACAGTACAGTTTTTTCGGCAATGAAGATGTTTGTTTTTGAAACAAACTACTTTAGATATGATGCGAATCTAGTAAGTTGTACATCTTGTTAGATTACACTAACTAGAAAAGTTTGAACTTGCTGCACTAAAGCTTCTTCAGAGGAAAAGCAACTGATTCCTAGAACCGAACTAGCTTATTTCACACAGTACAGTTTTCGGCAATGAAGATGTTTGTTTTTGAAACAAACTACGTTAGATATGATGCGAATCTAGTAAGTTGTACATCTTGTTAGATTACACTAACTAGAAAAGTTTGAACTTGCTGCACTAAAGCTTCTTCAGAGGAAAGCAACTGATTCCTAGAACCGAACTAGCTTATTTCACACAGTACAGTTTTCGGCAATGAAGATGTTTGTTTTTGAAACAAACTACTTTAGATATGATGCGAATCTAGTAAGTTGTACATCTTGTTAGATTACACTAACTAGAAAAGTTTGAACTTGCTGCACTAAAGCTTCTTCAGAGGAAAGCAACTGATTCCTAGAACCGAACTAGCTTATTTCACACAGTACAGTTTTCGGCAATGAAGATGTTTGTTTTTGAAACAAACTACGTTAGATATGATGCGAAATCTAGTAAGTTGTACATCTTGTTAGATTACACTAACTAGAAAAGTTTGAACTTGCTGCACTAAAGCTTCTTCAGTAGGAAAGCAACTGATTCCTAGAACCGAACTAGCTTATTTCACACAGTACAGTTTTCGGCAATGAAGATGTTTGTTTTTTGAAACAAACTACGTTAGATATGATGCGAATCTAGTAAGTTGTACATCTTGTTAGATTACACTAACTAGAAAAGTTTGAACTTGCTGCACTAAAGCTTCTTCAGAGGAAAGCAACTGATTCCTAGAACCGAACTAGCTTATTTCACACAGTACAGTTTTCGGCAATGAAGATGTTTGTTTTTGAAACAAACTACTTTAGATATGATGCGAATCTAGTAAGTTGTACATCTTGTTAGATTACACTAACTAGAAAAGTTTGAACTTGCTGCACTAAAGCTTCTTCAGAGGGAAAGCAACTGATTCCTAGAACCGAACTAGCTTATTTCACACAGTACAGTTTTCGGCAATGAAGATGTTTGTTTTTGAAACAAACTACTTTAGATATGATGCGAATCTAGTAAGTTGTACATCTTGTTAGATTACACTAACTAGAAAAAGTTTGAACTTGCTGCACTAAAGCTTCTTCAGAGGAAAGCAACTGATTCCTAGAACCGAACTAGCTTATTTCACACAGTACAGTTTTCGGCAATGAAGATGTTTGTTTTTGAAACAAACTACTTTAGATATGATGCGAATCTAGTAAGTTGTACATCTTGTTAGATTACACTAACTAGAAAAGTTTGAACTTGCTGCACTAAAGCTTCTTCGTAGGAAAGCAACTGATTCCTAGAACCGAACTAGCTTATTTCACACAGTACAGTTTTCGGCAATGAAGATGTTTGTTTTTGAAACAAACTACTTTAGATATGATGAATCTAGTAAGTTGTACATCTTGTTAGATTACACTAACTAGAAAAGTTTGAACTTGCTGCACTAAAGCTTCTTCGTAGGAAAGCAACTGATTCCTAGAACCGAACTAGCTTATTTCACACAGTACAGTTTTCGGCAATGAAGATGTTTGTTTTTGAAACAAACTACGTTAGATATGATGCGAATCTAGTAAGTTGTACATCTTGTTAGATTACACTAACTAGAAAAGTTTGAACTTGCTGCACTAAAGCTTCTTCAGAGGAAAGCAACTGATTCCTAGAACCGAACTAGCTTATTTCACACAGTACAGTTTTCGGCAATGAAGATGTTTGTTTTTGAAACAAACTACTTTAGATATGATGCGAATCTAGTAAGTTGTACATCTTGTTAGATTACACTAACTAGAAAAAGTTTGAACTTGCTGCACTAAAGCTTCTTCGTAGGAAAGCAACTGATTCCTAGAACCGAACTAGCTTATTTCACACAGTACAGTTTTCGGCAATGAAGATGTTTGTTTTTGAAACAAACTACTTTAGATATGATGCGAATCTAGTAAGTTGTACATCTTGTTAGATTACACTAACTAGAAAAAGTTTGAACTTGCTGCACTAAAGCTTCTTCGTAGGAAAGCAACTGATTCCTAGAACCGAACTAGCTTATTTCACACAGTACAGTTTTCGGCAATGAAGATGTTTGTTTTTGAAACAAACTACGTTAGATATGATGCGAATCTAGTAAGTTGTACATCTTGTTAGATTACACTAACTGAAAAAGTTTGAACTTGCTGCACTAAAGCTTCTTCGTAGGAAAGCAACTGATTCCTAGAACCGAACTAGCTTATTTCACACAGTACAGTTTTCGGCAATGAAGATGTTTGTTTTTGAAACAAACTACTTTAGATATGATGCGAATCTAGTAAGTTGTACATCTTGTTAGATTACACTAACTAGAAAAGTTTGAACTTGCTGCACTAAAGCTTCTTCGTAGGAAAGCAACTGATTCCTAGAACCGAACTAGCTTATTTCACACAGTACAGTTTTCGGCAATGAAGATGTTTGTTTTTGAAACAAACTACTTTAGATATGATGCGAATCTAGTAAGTTGTACATCTTGTTAGATTACACTAACTAGAAAAGTTTGAACTTGCTGCACTAAAGCTTCTTCAGAGGAAAGCAACTGATTCCTAGAACCGAACTAGCTTATTTCACACAGTACAGTTTTCGGCAATGAAGATGTTTGTTTTTGAAACAAACTACGTTAGATATGATGCGAATCTAGTAAGTTGTACATCTTGTTAGATTACACTAACTAGAAAAAGTTTGAACTTGCTGCACTAAAGCTTCTTCAGTAGGAAAGCAACTGATTCCTAGAACCGAACTAGCTTATTTCACACAGTACAGTTTTCGCAATGAAGATGTTTGTTTTTGAAACAAACTACTTTAGATATGATGCGAATCTAGTAAGTTGTACATCTTGTTAGATTACACTAACTAGAAAAGTTTGAACTTGCTGCACTAAAGCTTCTTCAGTAGGAAAGCAACTGATTCCTAGAACCGAACTAGCTTATTTCACACAGTACAGTTTTCGGCAATGAAGATGTTTGTTTTTGAAACAAACTACTTTAGATATGATGCGAATCTAGTAAGTTGTACATCTTGTTAGATTACACTAACTAGAAAAGTTTGAACTTGCTGCACTAAAGCTTCTTTGAGGAAAGCAACTGATTCCTAGAACCGAACTAGCTTATTTCACACAGTACAGTTTTCGGCAATGAAGATGTTTGTTTTTGAAACAAACTACGTTAGATATGATGCGAATCTAGTAAGTTGTACATCTTGTTAGATTACACTAACTAGAAAAGTTTGAACTTGCTGCACTAAAGCTTCTTCAGAGGAAAGCAACTGATTCCTAGAACCGAACTAGCTTATTTCACACAGTACAGTTTTCGGGCAATGAAGATGTTTGTTTTTGAAAACAAACTACGTTAGATATGATGCGAATCTAGTAAGTTGTACATCTTGTTAGATTACACTAACTAGAAAAGTTTGAACTTGCTGCACTAAAGCTTCTTCGTAGGAAAGCAACTGATTCCTAGAACCGAACTAGCTTATTTCACACAGTACAGTTTTCGGCAATGAAGATGTTTGTTTTTGAAACAAACTACTTTAGATATGATGCGAATCTAGTAAGTTGTACATCTTGTTAGATTACACTAACTAGAAAAGTTTGAACTTGCTGCACTAAAGCTTCTTCAGTAGGAAAGCAACTGATTCCTAGAACCGAACTAGCTTATTTCACACAGTACAGTTTTCGCAATGAAGATGTTTGTTTTTGAAACAAACTACTTTAGATATGATGCGAATCTAGTAAGTTGTACATCTTGTTAGATTACACTAACTAGAAAAGTTTGAACTTGCTGCACTAAAGCTTCTTCAGAGGAAAGCAACTGATTCCTAGAACCGAACTAGCTTATTTCACACAGTACAGTTTTCGGCAATGAAGATGTTTGTTTTTGAAACAAACTACGTTAGATATGATGCGAATCTAGTAAGTTGTACATCTTGTTAGATTACACTAACTAGAAAAAGTTTGAACTTGCTGCACTAAAGCTTCTTCAGAGGAAAGCAACTGATTCCTAGAACCGAACTAGCTTATTTCACACAGTACAGTTTTCGGCAATGAAGATGTTTGTTTTTGAAACAAACTACGTTAGATATGATGCGAATCTAGTAAGTTGTACATCTTGTTAGATTACACTAACTAGAAAAAGTTTGAACTTGCTGCACTAAAGCTTCTTCAGAGAAAGCAACTGATTCCTAGAACCGAACTAGCTTATTTCACACAGTACAGTTTTCGGCAATGAAGATGTTTGTTTTTGAAACAAACTACTTTAGATATGATGCGAATCTAGTAAGTTGTACATCTTGTTAGATTACACTAACTAGAAAAGTTTGAACTTGCTGCACTAAAGCTTTCAGAGGAAAGCAACTGATTCCTAGAACCGAACTAGCTTATTTCACACAGTACAGTTTTCGCAATGAAGATGTTTGTTTTTGAAACAAACTACTTTAGATATGATGCGAATCTAGTAAGTTGTACATCTTGTTAGATTACACTAACTAGAAAAGTTTGAACTTGCTGCACTAAAGCTTCTTCGTAGGAAAGCAACTGATTCCTAGAACCGAACTAGCTTATTTCACACAGTACAGTTTTCGGCAATGAAGATGTTTGTTTTTGAAACAAACTACGTTAGATATGATGCGAATCTAGTAAGCTGTACATCTTGTTAGATTACACTAACTAGAAAAGTTTGAACTTGCTGCACTAAAGATTCTTCGTAGGAAAGCAACTGATTCCTAGAACCGAACTAGCTTATTTCACACAGTACAGTTTTCGGCAATGAAGATGTTTGTTTTTCAAACAAACTACTTTAGATATGATGCGAATCTAGTAAGTTGTACATCTTTTTAGATTACACTAACTAGAAAAGTTTGAACTTGCTGCACTAAAGCTTCTTCGTAGGAAAGCAACTGATTCCTAGAACCGAACTAGCTTATTTCACACAGGACAGTTTTCGGCAATGAAGATGTTTGTTTTTGAAACAAACTACTTTAGATATGATGCGAATCTAGTAAGTTGTACATCTTGTTAGATTACACTAACTAGAAAAGTTTGAACTTGCTGCACTAAAGCTTCTTCGTAGGAAAGCAACTGATTCCTAGAACCGAACTAGCTTATTTCACACAGTACAGTTTTCGGCATGAAGATGTTTGTTTTTGAAACAAACTACGTTAGATATGATGCGAATCTAGTAAGTTGTACATCTTGTTAGATTACACTAACTAGAAAAGTTTGAACTTGCTGCACTAAAGCTTCTTCGTAGGAAAGCAACTGATTCCTAGAACCGAACTAGCTTATTTCACACAGTACAGTTTTCGGCAATGAAGATGTTTGTTTTTTAAACAAACTACTTTAGATATGATGCGAATCTAGTAAGTTGTACATCTTGTTAGATTACACTAACTAGAAAAGTTTGAACTTGCTGCACTAAAGCTTCTTCAGAGGAAAGCAACTGATTCCTAGAACCGAACTAGCTTATTTCACACAGTACAGTTTTCGGCAATGAAGATGTTTGTTTTTGAAACAAACTACTTTAGATATGATGCGAATCTAGTAAGTTGTACATCTTGTTAGATTACACTAACTAGAAAAGTTTGAACTTGCTGCACTAAAGCTTCTTCGTAGGAAAGCAACTGATTCCTAGAACCGAACTAGCTTATTTCACACAGTACAGTTTTCGGCAATGAAGATGTTTGTTTTTGAAACAAACTACGTTAGATATGATGCGAATCTAGTAAGTTGTACATCTTGTTAGATTACACTAACTAGAAAAGTTTGAACTTGCTGCACTAAAGCTTCTTCGTAGGAAAGCAACTGATTCCTAGAACCGAACTAATTTATTTCACACAGTACAGTTTTCGGCAATGAAGATGTTTGTTTTTGAAACAAACTACTTTAGATATGATGCGAATCTAGTAAGTTGTACATCTTGTTAGATTACACTAACTAGAAAAGTTTGAACTTGCTGCACTAAAGCTTCTTCATAGGAAAGCAACTGATTCCTAGAACCGAACTAGCTTATTTCACACAGTACAGTTTTCGGCAATGAAGATGTTTGTTTTTGAAACAAACTACTTTAGATATGATGCGAATCTAGTAAGTTGTACATCTTGTTAGATTACACTAACTAGAAAAGTTTGAACTTGCTGCACTAAAGCTTCTTCGTAGGAAAGCAACTGATTCCTAGAACCGAACTAGCTTATTTCACACAGTACAGTTTTTTTCGGCAATGAAGATGTTTGTTTTTGAAACAAACTACTTTAGATATGATGCGAATCTAGTAAGTTGTACATCTTGTTAGATTACACTAACTAGAAAAGTTTGAACTTGCTGCACTAAAGCTTCTTCGTAGGAAAGCAACTGATTCCTAGAACCGAACTAGCTTATTTCACACAGTACAGTTTTCGGCAATGAAGATGTTTGTTTTTGAAACAAACTACTTTAGATATGATGCGAATCTAGTAAGTTGTACATCTTGTTAGATTACACTAACTAGAAAAGTTTGAACTTGCTGCACTAAAGCTTCTTCAGGGAAAGCAACTGATTCCTAGAACCGAACTAGCTTATTTCACACAGTACAGTTTTCGGCAATGAAGATGTTTGTTTTTGAAACAAACTACTTTAGATATGATGCGAATCTAGTAAGTTGTACATCTTGTTAGATTACACTAACTAAAAAGTTGAACTTGCTGCACTAAAGCTTCTTCAGAGGAAAGCAACTGATTCCTAGAACCGAACTAGCTTATTTCACACAGTACAGTTTTCGGCAATGAAGATGTTTGTTTTTGAAACAAACTACTTTAGATATGATGCGAATCTAGTAAGTTGTACATCTTGTTAGATTACACTAACTAGAAAAGTTTGAACTTGCTGCACTAAAGCTTCTTCAGAGAAAGCAACTGATTCCTAGAACCGAACTAGCTTATTTCACACAGTACAGTTTTTCGGCAATGAAGATGTTTGTTTTTGAAACAAACTACTTTAGATATGATGCGAATCTAGTAAGTTGTACATCTTGTTAGATTACACTAACTAGAAAAGTTTGAACTTGCTGCACTAAAGCTTCTTCAGTAGGAAAGCAACTGATTCCTAGAACCGAACTAGCTTATTTCACACAGTACAGTTTTCGGCAATGAAGATGTTTGTTTTTGAAACAAACTACTTTAGATATGATGCGAATCTAGTAAGTTGTACATCTTGTTAGATTACACTAACTAGAAAAGTTTGAACTTGCTGCACTAAAGCTTCTTCTTTGTAGAAAAAGCAACTGATTCCTAGAACCGAACTAGCTTATTTCACACAGTACAGTTTTCGGCAATGAAGATGTTTGTTTTTGAAACAAACTACGTTAGATATGATGCGAATCTAGTAAGTTGTACATCTTGTTAGATTACACTAACTAGAAAAGTTTGAACTTGCTGCACTAAAGCTTCTTCTCAGAGGAAAGCAACTGATTCCTAGAACCGAACTAGCTTATTTCACACAGTACAGTTTTCGGCAATGAAGATGTTTGTTTTTGAAACAAACTACTTTAGATATGATGCGAATCTAGTAAGTTGTACATCTTGTTAGATTACACTAACTAGAAAAGTTTGAACTTGCTGCACTAAAGCTTCTTCAGAGGAAAGCAACTGATTCCTAGAACCGAACTAGCTTATTTCACACAGTACAGTTTTCGGCAATGAAGATGTTTGTTTTTGAAACAAACTACTTTAGATATGATGCGAATCTAGTAAGTTGTACATCTTGTTAGATTACACTAACTAGAAAAGTTTGAACTTGCTGCACTAAAGCTTCTTCGTAGGAAAGCAACTGATTCCTAGAACCGAACTAGCTTATTTCACACAGTACAGTTTTCGGCAATGAAGATGTTTGTTTTTGAAACAAACTACGTTAGATATGATGCGAAATCTAGTAAGTTGTACATCTTGTTAGATTACACTAAACTAGAAAAGTTTGAACTTGCTGCACTAAAGCTTCTTCAGAGGAAAGCAACTGATTCCTAGAACCGAACTAGCTTATTTCACACAGTACAGTTTTTCGGTAATGAAGATGTTTGTTTTTGAAACAAACTACTTTAGATATGATGCGAATCTAGTAAGTTGTACATCTTGTTAGATTACACTAACTAGAAAAGTTTGAACTTGCTGCACTAAAGCTTCTTCAGAGGAAAGCAACTGATTCCTAGAACCGAACTAGCTTATTTCACACAGTACAGTTTTCGGCAATGAAGATGTTTGTTTTTGAAACAAACTACTTTAGATATGATGCGAATCTAGTAAGTTGTACATCTTGTTAGATTACACTAACTAGAAAAGTTTGAACTTGCTGCACTAAAGCTTCTTCAGAGGGAAAGCAACTGATTCCTAGAACCGAACTAGCTTATTTCACACAGTACAGTTTTCGGCAATGAAGATGTTTGTTTTTGAAACAAACTACGTTAGATATGATGCGAATCTAGTAAGTTGTACATCTTGTTAGATTACACTAACTAGAAAAGTTTGAACTTGCTGCACTAAAGCTTCTTCAGAGGAAAGCAACTGATTCCTAGAACCGAACTAGCTTATTTCACACAGTACAGTTTTCGCAATGAAGATGTTTGTTTTTGAAACAAACTACTTTAGATATGATGCGAATCTAGTAAGTTGTACATCTTGTTAGATTACACTAACTAGAAAAAAGTTTGAACTTGCTGCACTAAAGCTTCTTCGTAGGAAAGCAACTGATTCCTAGAACCGAACTAGCTTATTTCACACAGTACAGTTTTCGGCAATGAAGATGTTTGTTTTTGAAACAAACTACTTTAGATATGATGCGAATCTAGTAAGTTGTACATCTTGTTAGATTACACTAACTAGAAAAGTTTGAACTTGCTGCACTAAAGCTTCTTCGTAGGGAAAGCAACTGATTCCTAGAACCGAACTAGCTTATTTCACACAGTACAGTTTTCGGCAATGAAGATGTTTGTTTTTGAAACAAACTACTTTAGATATGATGCGAATCTAGTAAGTTGTACATCTTGTTAGATTACACTAACTAGAAAAGTTTGAACTTGCTGCACTAAAGCTTCTTCTCGTAGGAAAGCAACTGATTCCTAGAACCGAACTAGCTTATTTCACACAGTACAGTTTTCGGCAATGAAGATGTTTGTTTTTGAAACAAACTACGTTAGATATGATGCGAATCTAGTAAGTTGTACATCTTGTTAGATTACACTAACTAGAAAAAGTTTGAACTTGCTGCACTAAAGCTTCTTCAGTAGGAAAGCAACTGATTCCTAGAACCGAACTAGCTTATTTCACACAGTACAGTTTTCGGGTATGAAGATGTTTGTTTTTGAAAACAAACTACTTTAGATATGATGCGAATCTAGTAAGTTGTACATCTTGTTAGATTACACTAACTAGAAAAAGTTTGAACTTGCTGCACTAAAGCTTCTTTGTAGGAAAGCAACTGATTCCTAGAACCGAACTAGCTTATTTCACACAGTACAGTTTTCGGCAATGAAGATGTTTGTTTTTGAAACAAACTACGTTAGATATGATGCGAATCTAGTAAGTTGTACATCTTGTTAGATTACACTAACTAGAAAAGTTTGAACTTGCTGCACTAAAGCTTCTTCGTAGGAAAGCAACTGATTCCTAGAACCGAACTAGCTTATTTCACACAGTACAGTTTTTTTCAATGAAGATGTTTGTTTTTGAAACAAACTACTTTAGATATGATGCGAATCTAGTAAGTTGTACATCTTGTTAGATTACACTAACTAGAAAAGTTTGAACTTGCTGCACTAAAGCTTCTTCGTAGGAAAGCAACTGATTCCTAGAACCCGAACTAGCTTATTTCACACAGTACAGTTTTCGGCAATGAAGATGTTTGTTTTTGAAACAAACTACTTTAGATATGATGCGAATCTAGTAAGTTGTACATCTTGTTAGATTACACTAACTAGAAAAGTTTGAACTTGCTGCACTAAAGCTTCTTCAGAGGAAAGCAACTGATTCCTAGAACCGAACTAGCTTATTTCACACAGTACAGTTTTCGGCAATGAAGATGTTTGTTTTTGAAACAAACTACTTTAGATATGATGCGAATCTAGTAAGTTGTACATCTTGTTAGATTACACTAACTAGAAAAGTTTGAACTTGCTGCACTAAAGCTTCTTCAGAGGAAAGCAACTGATTCCTAGAACCGAACTAGCTTATTTCACACAGTACAGTTTTTCGGCAATGAAGATGTTTGTTTTTGAAACAAACTACTTAGATATGATGCGAATCTAGTAAGTTGTACATCTTGTTAGATTACACTAACTAGAAAAGTTTGAACTTGCTGCACTAAAGCTTCTTCAGAGGAAAGCAACTGATTCCTAGAACCGAACTAGCTTATTTCACACAGTACAGTTTTTCGGCAATGAAGATGTTTGTTTTTGAAACAAACTACGTTAGATATGATGCGAATCTAGTAAGTTGTACATCTTGTTAGATTACACTAACTAGAAAAAGTTTGAACTTGCTGCACTAAAGCTTCTTCGTAGGGAAAGCAACTGATTCCTAGAACCGAACTAGCTTATTTCACACAGTACAGTTTTCGGCAATGAAGATGTTTGTTTTTGAAACAAACTACTTTAGATATGATGCGAATCTAGTAAGTTGTACATCTTGTTAGATTACACTAACTAGAAAAGTTTGAACTTGCTGCACTAAAGCTTCTTCGTGTAGGAAAGCAACTGATTCCTAGAACCGAACTAGCTTATTTCACACAGTACAGTTTTCGGCAATGAAGATGTTTGTTTTTGAAACAAACTACGTTAGATATGATGCGAATCTAGTAAGTTGTACATCTTGTTAGATTACACTAACTAGAAAAGTTTGAACTTGCTGCACTAAAGCTTCTTCGTAGGAAAGCAACTGATTCCTAGAACCGAACTAGCTTATTTTTCACACAGTACAGTTTTCGGCAATGAAGATGTTTGTTTTTGAAACAAACTACTTTAGATATGATGCGAATCTAGTAAGTTGTACATCTTGTTAGATTACACTAACTAGAAAAGTTTGAACTTGCTGCACTAAAGCTTCTTCGTAGGAAAGCAACTGATTCCTAGAACCGAACTAGCTTATTTCACACAGTACAGTTTTCGGCAATGAAGATGTTTGTTTTTGAAACAAAACTACTTTAGATATGATGCGAATCTAGTAAGTTGTACATCTTGTTAGATTACACTAACTAGAAAAGTTTGAACTTGCTGCACTAAAGCTTCTTCAGGAAAGCAACTGATTCCTAGAACCGAACTAGCTTATTTCACACAGTACAGTTTTTGGCAATGAAGATGTTTGTTTTTGAAACAAACTACGTTAGATATGATGCGAATCTAGTAAGTTGTACATCTTGTTAGATTACACTAACTGAAAAAGTTTGAACTTGCTGCACTAAAGCTTCTTCGTAGGAAAGCAACTGATTCCTAGAACCGAACTAGCTTATTTCACACAGTACAGTTTTCGGCAATGAAGATGTTTGTTTTTGAAACAAACTACGTTAGATATGATGCGAATCTAGTAAGTTGTACATCTTGTTAGATTACACTAACTAGAAAAGTTTGAACTTGCTGCACTAAAGCTTCTTCGTAGGAAAGCAACTGATTCCTAGAACCGAACTAGCTTATTTCACACAGTACAGTTTTCGGCAATGAAGATGTTTGTTTTTGAAACAAACTACTTTAGATATGATGCGAATCTAGTAAGTTGTACATCTTGTTAGATTATTACACTAAACTAGAAAAGTTTGAACTTGCTGCACTAAAGCTTCTTCAGGAAAGCAACTGATTCCTAGAACCGAACTAGCTTATTTCACACAGTACAGTTTTCGGCAATGAAGATGTTTGTTTTTGAAACAAACTACGTTAGATATGATGCGAATCTAGTAAGTTGTACATCTTGTTAGATTACACTAACTAGAAAAGTTTGAACTTGCTGCACTAAAGCTTCTTCAGAGGAAAGCAACTGATTCCTAGAACCGAACTAGCTTATTTTTCACAGTACAGTTTTTCGGCAATGAAGATGTTTGTTTTTGAAACAAACTACTTTAGATATGATGCGAATCTAGTAAGTTGTACATCTTGTTAGATTACACTAACTAGAAAAGTTTGAACTTGCTGCACTAAAGCTTCTTTGTAGGAAAGCAACTGATTCCTAGAACCGAACTAGCTTATTTCACACAGTACAGTTTTCGGCAATGAAGATGTTTGTTTTTGAAACAAACTACTTTAGATATGATGCGAATCTAGTAAGTTGTACATCTTGTTAGATTACACTAACTAGAAAAGTTTGAACTTGCTGCACTAAAGCTTCTTCTTGAGGAAAGCAACTGATTCCTAGAACCGAACTAGCTTATTTCACACAGTACAGTTTTCGGCAATGAAGATGTTTGTTTTTGAAACAAACTACTTAGATATGATGCGAAAACTAGTAAGTTGTACATCTTGTTAGATTACACTAACTAGAAAAGTTTGAACTTGCTGCACTAAAGCTTCTTCGTAGGAAAGCAACTGATTCCTAGAACCGAACTAGCTTATTTCACACAGTACAGTTTTCGGCAATGAAGATGTTTGTTTTTGAAACAAACTACTTTAGATATGATGCGAATCTAGTAAGTTGTACATCTTGTTAGATTACACTAACTAGAAAAGTTTGAACTTGCTGCACTAAAGCTTCTTCGTAGGGAAAGCAACTGATTCCTAGAACCGAACTAGCTTATTTCACACAGTAGTAGTTTTCGGCAATGAAGATGTTTGTTTTTGAAACAAACTACTTTAGATATGATGCGAATCTAGTAAGTTGTACATCTTGTTAGATTACACTAACTAAAAAAAAAAGTTTGAACTTGCTGCACTAAAGCTTCTTTGTAGGAAAGCAACTGATTCCTAGAACCGAACTAGCTTATTTCACACAGTACAGTTTTCGGCAATGAAGATGTTTGTTTTTGAAACAAACTACTTTAGATATGATGCGAATCTAGTAAGTTGTACATCTTGTTAGATTACACTAACTAGAAAAGTTTGAACTTGCTGCACTAAAGCTTCTTCAGAGGAAAGCAACTGATTCCTAGAACCGAACTAGCTTATTTCACACAGTACAGTTTTCGCAATGAAGATGTTTGTTTTTGAAACAAACTACTTTAGATATGATGCGAATCTAGTAAGTTGTACATCTTGTTAGATTACACTAACTAGAAAAGTTTGAACTTGCTGCACTAAAGCTTCTTCAGAGGAAAGCAACTGATTCCTAGAACCGAACTAGCTTATTTCACACAGTACAGTTTTCGCAATGAAGATGTTTGTTTTTGAAACAAACTACTTAGATATGATGCGAATCTAGTAAGTTGTACATCTTGTTAGATTACACTAACTAGAAAAGTTTGAACTTGCTGCACTAAAGCTTCTTCAGGAAAGCAACTGATTCCTAGAACCGAACTAGCTTATTTCACACAGTACAGTTTTCGGCAATGAAGATGTTTGTTTTTGAAAAAACTACTTTAGATATGATGCGAATCTAGTAAGTTGTACATCTTGTTAGATTACACTAACTAGAAAAGTTTGAACTTGCTGCACTAAAGCTTCTTCTTTGTTGAAAGCAACTGATTCCTAGAACCGAACTAGCTTATTTCACACAGTACAGTTTTTCGCAATGAAGATGTTTGTTTTTGAAACAAACTACGTTAGATATGATGCGAATCTAGTAAGTTGTACATCTTGTTAGATTACACTAACTAGAAAAGTTTGAACTTGCTGCACTAAAGCTTCTTCGTAGGAAAGCAACTGATTCCTAGAACCGAACTAGCTTATTTCACACAGTACAGTTTTCGGCAATGAAGATGTTTGTTTGAAACAAACTACTTTAGATATGATGCGAATCTAGTAAGTTGTACATCTTGTTAGATTACACTAACTAGAAAAGTTTGAACTTGCTGCACTAAAGCTTCTTCAGGGAAAGCAACTGATTCCTAGAACCGAACTAGCTTATTTCACACAGTACAGTTTTCGCAATGAAGATGTTTGTTTTTGAAACAAACTACTTTAGATATGATGATGAATCTAGTAAGTTGTACATCTTGTTAGATTACACTAACTAGAAAAGTTTGAACTTGCTGCACTAAAGCTTCTTCAGAGGGAAAGCAACTGATTCCTAGAACCGAACTAGCTTATTTCACACAGTACAGTTTTCGGGCAATGAAGATGTTTGTTTTTGAAACAAACTACTTTAGATATGATGCGAATCTAGTAAGTTGTACATCTTGTTAGATTACACTAACTAGAAAAGTTTGAACTTGCTGCACTAAAGCTTCTTCAGAGGAAAGCAACTGATTCCTAGAAACCGAACTAGCTTATTTCACACAGTACAGTTTTCGCAATGAAGATGTTTGTTTTTGAAACAAACTACGTTAGATATGATGCGAATCTAGTAAGTTGTACATCTTGTTAGATTACACTAACTAGAAAAGTTTGAACTTGCTGCACTAAAGCTTCTTCAGTAGGAAAGCAACTGATTCCTAGAACCGAACTAGCTTATTTCACACAGTACAGTTTTTTCGGCAATGAAGATGTTTGTTTTTGAAACAAACTACGTTAGATATGATGCGAATCTAGTAAGTTGTACATCTTGTTAGATTACACTAACTAGAAAAGTTTGAACTTGCTGCACTAAAGCTTCTTCAGTAGGAAAGCAACTGATTCCTAGAACCGAACTAGCTTATTTCACACAGTACAGTTTTCGGCAATGAAGATGTTTGTTTTTGAAACAAACTACTTTAGATATATGATGCGAATCTAGTAAGTTGTACATCTTGTTAGATTACACTAACTAGAAAAGTTTGAACTTGCTGCACTAAAGCTTCTTCAGTAGGAAAGCAACTGATTCCTAGAACCGAACTAGCTTATTTCACACAGTACAGTTTTCGGCAATGAAGATGTTTGTTTTTGAAACAAACTACTTTAGATATGATGCGAATCTAGTAAGTTGTACATCTTGTTAGATTACACTAACTAGAAAAGTTTGAACTTGCTGCACTAAAGCTTCTTCGTTGAGGAAAAGCAACTGATTCCTAGAACCGAACTAGCTTATTTCACACAGTACAGTTTTCGGATAATGAAGATGTTTGTTTTTGAAACAAACTACTTTAGATATGATGCGAATCTAGTAAGTTGTACATCTTGTTAGATTACACTAACTAGAAAAGTTTGAACTTGCTGCACTAAAGCTTCTTCAGAGGAAAGCAACTGATTCCTAGAACCGAACTAGCTTATTTCACACAGTACAGTTTTCGGCAATGAAGATGTTTGTTTTTCAAACAAAACTACGTTAGATATGATGCGAATCTAGTAAGTTGTACATCTTGTTAGATTACACTAACTAGAAAAGTTTGAACTTGCTGCACTAAAGCTTCTTCAGAGGAAAGCAACTGATTCCTAGAACCGAACTAGCTTATTTCACACAGTACAGTTTTTTTGCAATGAAGATGTTTGTTTTTGAAACAAACTACGTTAGATATGATGCGAATCTAGTAAGTTGTACATCTTGTTAGATTACACTAACTAGAAAAGTTTGAACTTGCTGCACTAAAGCTTCTTCAGAGGAAAGCAACTGATTCCTAGAACCGAACTAGCTTATTTCACACAGTACAGTTTTCGGCAATGAAGATGTTTGTTTTTGAAACAAACTACTTTAGATATGATGCGAATCTAGTAAGTTGTACATCTTGTTAGATTACACTAACTAGAAAAGTTTGAACTTGCTGCACTAAAGCTTCTTCAGAGGAAAGCAACTGATTCCTAGAACCGAACTAGCTTATTTCACACAGTACAGTTTTCGGCAATGAAGATGTTTGTTTTTGAAACAAACTACTTTAGATATGATGCGAATCTAGTAAGTTGTACATCTTGTTAGATTACACTAACTAGAAAAGTTTGAACTTGCTGCACTAAAGCTTCTTTGTAGGAAAGCAACTGATTCCTAGAACCGAACTAGCTTATTTCACACAGTACAGTTTTCGCAATGAAGATGTTTGTTTTTGAAACAAACTACTTTAGATATGATGCGAATCTAGTAAGTTGTACATCTTGTTAGATTACACTAACTAGAAAAGTTTGAACTTGCTGCACTAAAGCTTCTTCGTAGGAAAGCAACTGATTCCTAGAACCGAACTAGCTTATTTCACACAGTACAGTTTTCGGCAATGAAGATGTTTGTTTTTGAAACAAACTACTTTAGATATGATGCGAATCTAGTAAGTTGTACATCTTGTTAGATTACACTAACTAGAAAAGTTTGAACTTGCTGCACTAAAGCTTCTTCATAGGAAAGCAACTGATTCCTAGAACCGAACTAGCTTATTTCACACAGTACAGTTTTCGGAAATGAAGATGTTTGTTTTTGAAACAAACTACTTTAGATATGATGCGAATCTAGTAAGTTGTACATCTTGTTAGATTACACTAACTAGAAAAGTTTGAACTTGCTGCACTAAAGCTTCTTCATAGGAAAGCAACTGATTCCTAGAACCGAACTAGCTTATTTCACACAGTACAGTTTTCGGCAATGAAGATGTTTGTTTTTGAAACAAACTACGTTAGATATGATGCGAATCTAGTAAGTTGTACATCTTGTTAGATTACACTAACTGGAAAAGTTTGAACTTGCTGCACTAAAGCTTCTTCGTAGGAAAGCAACTGATTCCTAGAACCGAACTAGCTTATTTCACACAGTACAGTTTTCGGCAATGAAGATGTTTGTTTTTGAAACAAACTACGTTAGATATGATGCGAAATCTAGTAAGTTGTACATCTTGTTAGATTACACTAACTAGAAAAGTTTGAACTTGCTGCACTAAAGCTTCTTCATAGGAAAGCAACTGATTCCTAGAACCGAACTAGCTTATTTCACACAGTACAGTTTTCGGCAATGAAGATGTTTGTTTTTGAAACAAACTACTTTAGATATGATGCGAATCTAGTAAGTTGTACATCTTGTTAGATTACACTAACTAGAAAAGTTTGAACTTGCTGCACTAAAGCTTCTTCGTAGGAAAGCAACTGATTCCTAGAACCGAACTAGCTTATTTCACACAGTACAGTTTTCGGCAATGAAGATGTTTGTTTTTGAAACAAACTACGTTAGATATGATGCGAATCTAGTAAGTTGTACATCTTGTTAGATTACACTAACTAGAAAAGTTTGAACTTGCTGCACTAAAGCTTCTTCGTAGGAAAGCAACTGATTCCTAGAACCGAACTAGCTTATTTCACACAGTACAGTTTTCGGCAATGAAGATGTTTGTTTTTGAAACAAACTACTTTAGATATGATGCGAATCTAGTAAGTTGTACATCTTGTTAGATTACACTAACTAGAAAAGTTTGAACTTGCTGCACTAAAGCTTCTTCGTAGGAAAGCAACTGATTCCTAGAACCGAACTAGCTTTATTTCACACAGTACAGTTTTCGCAATGAAGATGTTTGTTTTTGAAACAAACTACTTTAGATATGATGCGAATCTAGTAAGTTGTACATCTTGTTAGATTACACTAACTAGAAAAGTTTGAACTTGCTGCACTAAAGCTTCTTCGTAGGAAAAAGCAACTGATTCCTAGAACCAAACTAGCTTATTTCACACAGTACAGTTTTTCGCAATGAAGATGTTTGTTTTTGAAACAAACTACTTTAGATATGATGCAAAACTAGTAAGTTGTACATCTTGTTAGATTACACTAACTAGAAAAGTTTGAACTTGCTGCACTAAAGCTTCTTCAGAGGAAAGCAACTGATTCCTAGAACCGAACTAGCTTATTTCACACAGTACAGTTTTCGGCAATGAAGATGTTTGTTTTGAAACAAAACTACTTTAGATATGATGCGAATCTAGTAAGTTGTACATCTTGTTAGATTACACTAACTAGAAAAAGTTTGAACTTGCTGCACTAAAGCTTCTTCGTAGGAAAGCAACTGATTCCTAGAACCGAACTAGCTTATTTCACACAGTACAGTTTTCGGTAATGAAGATGTTTGTTTTTGAAACAAACTACTTTAGATATGATGCGAATCTAGTAAGTTGTACATCTTGTTAGATTACACTAACTAGAAAAAGTTTGAACTTGCTGCACTAAAGCTTCTTTGTAGGAAAGCAACTGATTCCTAGAACCGAACTAGCTTATTTCACACAGTACAGTTTTCGGCAATGAAGATGTTTGTTTTTGAAACAAACTACTTAGATATGATGCGAATCTAGTAAGTTGTACATCTTGTTAGATTACACTAACTAGAAAAGTTTGAACTTGCTGCACTAAAGCTTCTTCGTAGGAAAGCAACTGATTCCTAGAACCAAACTAGCTTATTTCACACAGTACAGTTTTCGCAATGAAGATGTTTGTTTTTGAAACAAACTACTTTAGATATGATGCGAATCTAGTAAGTTGTACATCTTGTTAGATTACACTAACTAGAAAAGTTTGAACTTGCTGCACTAAAGCTTCTTCGTTGGAAAGCAACTGATTCCTAGAACCGAACTAGCTTATTTCACACAGTACAGTTTTCGGCAATGAAGATGTTTGTTTTTGAAACAAACTACTTTAGATATGATGCGAATCTAGTAAGTTGTACATCTTGTTAGATTACACTAACTAGAAAAGTTTGAACTTGCTGCACTAAAGCTTCTTCGAGGAAAGCAACTGATTCCTAGAACCAAACTAGCTTATTTCACACAGTACAGTTTTCAGCAAATGAAGATGTTTGTTTTTGAAACAAACTACTTTAGATATGATGACAATCTAGTAAGTTGTACATCTTGTTAGATTACACTAACTAGAAAAGTTTGAACTTGCTGCACTAAAGCTTCTCTTTGTTGGAAAGCAACTGATTCCTAGAACCGAACTAGCTTATTTCACACAGTACAGTTTTCGGCATGAAGATGTTTGTTTTTGAAACAAACTACGTTAGATATGATGCGAATCTAGTAAGTTGTACATCTTGTTAGATTACACTAACTAGAAAAGTTTGAACTTGCTGCACTAAAGCTTCTTCAGAGGAAAGCAACTGATTCCTAGAACCGAACTAGCTTATTTCACACAGTACAGTTTTCGGCAATGAAGATGTTGTTTTTTGAACAAACTACTTTAGATATGATGCGAATCTAGTAAGTTGTACATCTTGTTAGATTACACTAACTAGAAAAGTTTGAACTTGCTGCACTAAAGCTTCTTCAGTAGGAAAGCAACTGATTCCTAGAACCGAACTAGCTTATTTCACACAGTACAGTTTTCGGCAATGAAGATGTTTGTTTTTGAAACAAACTACGTTAGATATGATGCGAATCTAGTAAGTTGTACATCTTGTTAGATTACACTAACTAGAAAAGTTTGAACTTGCTGCACTAAAGCTTCTTCAGAGGAAAGCAACTGATTCCTAGAACCGAACTAGCTTATTTCACACAGTACAGTTTTCGGGCAATGAAGATGTTTGTTTTTGAAACAAACTACTTTAGATATGATGCGAATCTAGTAAGTTGTACATCTTGTTAGATTACACTAACTAGAAAAGTTTGAACTTGCTGCACTAAAGCTTCTTCGTAGGAAAGCAACTGATTCCTAGAACCGAACTAGCTTATTTCACACAGTACAGTTTTTCGGCAATGAAGATGTTTGTTTTTGAAACAAACTACTTTAGATATGATGCGAATCTAGTAAGTTGTACATCTTGTTAGATTACACTAACTAGAAAAGTTTGAACTTGCTGCACTAAAGCTTCTTCAGAGGGAAAGCAACTGATTCCTAGAACCGAACTAGCTTATTTCACACAGTACAGTTTTTTCGGCAATGAAGATGTTTGTTTTTTGAAACAAACTACTTTAGATATGATGCGAAACTAGTAAGTTGTACATCTTGTTAGATTACACTAACTAGAAAAGTTTGAACTTGCTGCACTAAAGCTTCTTCAGTAGGAAAGCAACTGATTCCTAGAACCGAACTAGCTTATTTCACACAGTACAGTTTTCGGCAATGAAGATGTTTGTTTTTGAAACAAACTACGTTAGATATGATGCGAATCTAGTAAGTTGTACATCTTGTTAGATTACACTAACTAGAAAAGTTTGAACTTGCTGCACTAAAGCTTCTTCAGAGGGAAAGCAACTGATTCCTAGAACCGAACTAGCTTATTTCACACAGTACAGTTTTCGGCAATGAAGATGTTTGTTTTTGAAACAAACTACTTTAGATATGATGCGAATCTAGTAAGTTGTACATCTTGTTAGATTACACTAACTAGAAAAGTTTGAACTTGCTGCACTAAAGCTTCTTCAGTAGGAAAGCAACTGATTCCTAGAACCGAACTAGCTTATTTCACACAGTACAGTTTTCGGCAATGAAGATGTTTGTTTTTGAAACAAACTACTTAGATATGATGCGAATCTAGTAAGTTGTACATCTTGTTAGATTACACTAACTAGAAAAGTTTGAACTTGCTGCACTAAAGCTTCTTCATAGGAAAGCAACTGATTCCTAGAACCGAACTAGCTTATTTCACACAGTACAGTTTTCGGCAATGAAGATGTTTGTTTTTGAAACAAACTACTTTAGATATGATGCGAATCTAGTAAGTTGTACATCTTGTTAGATTACACTAACTAGAAAAGTTTGAACTTGCTGCACTAAAGCTTCTTCAGAGGAAAGCAACTGATTCCTAGAACCGAACTAGCTTATTTCACACAGTACAGTTTTCGGCAATGAAGATGTTTGTTTTTGAAACAAACTACTTTAGATATGATGCGAATCTAGTAAGTTGTACATCTTGTTAGATTACACTAACTAGAAAAGTTTGAACTTGCTGCACTAAAGCTTCTTCGTAGGAAAGCAACTGATTCCTAGAACCGAACTAGCTTATTTCACACAGTACAGTTTTCGGCAATGAAGATGTTTGTTTTTGAAACAAACTACGTTAGATATGATGCGAATCTAGTAAGTTGTACATCTTGTTAGATTACACTAACTAGAAAAGTTTGAACTTGCTGCACTAAAGCTTCTTCAGAGGAAAGCAACTGATTCCTAGAACCGAACTAGCTTATTTCACACAGTACAGTTTTCGGCAATGAAGATGTTTGTTTTTGAAACAAACTACTTTAGATATGATGCGAATCTAGTAAGTTGTACATCTTGTTAGATTACACTAACTAGAAAAGTTTGAACTTGCTGCACTAAAGCTTCTTCAGAGGAAAGCAACTGATTCCTAGAACCGAACTAGCTTATTTCACACAGTACAGTTTTCGGCAATGAAGATGTTTGTTTTTGAAACAAACTACTTTAGATATGATGCGAATCTAGTAAGTTGTACATCTTGTTAGATTACACTAACTAGAAAAGTTTGAACTTGCTGCACTAAAGCTTCTTCAGAGGAAAGCAACTGATTCCTAGAACCGAACTAGCTTATTTCACACAGTACAGTTTTTGGCAATGAAGATGTTTGTTTTTGAAACAAACTACTTTAGATATGATGCGAATCTAGTAAGTTGTACATCTTGTTAGATTACACTAACTAGAAAAGTTTGAACTTGCTGCACTAAAGCTTCTTCAGTAGGAAAGCAACTGATTCCTAGAACCGAACTAGCTTATTTCACACAGTACAGTTTTCGGCAATGAAGATGTTTGTTTTTGAAACAAACTACTTTAGATATGATGCGAATCTAGTAAGTTGTACATCTTGTTAGATTACACTAACTAGAAAAAGTTTGAACTTGCTGCACTAAAGCTTCTTCAGTAGGAAAGCAACTGATTCCTAGAACCGAACTAGCTTATTTCACACAGTACAGTTTTCGGCAATGAAGATGTTTGTTTTTGAAACAAACTACTTTAGATATGATGCGAATCTAGTAAGTTGTACATCTTGTTAGATTACACTAACTAGAAAAGTTTGAACTTGCTGCACTAAAGCTTCTTCTTCGAGGAAAGCAACTGATTCCTAGAACCGAACTAGCTTATTTCACACAGTACAGTTTTTTCGGCAATGAAGATGTTTGTTTTTGAAACAAACTACTTTAGATATGATGCGAAATCTAGTAAGTTGTACATCTTGTTAGATTACACTAACTAGAAAAGTTTGAACTTGCTGCACTAAAGCTTCTTTGTAGGAAAGCAACTGATTCCTAGAACCGAACTAGCTTATTTCACACAGTACAGTTTTCGGCAATGAAGATGTTTGTTTTTGAAACAAACTACTTTAGATATGATGCGAATCTAGTAAGTTGTACATCTTGTTAGATTACACTAACTAGAAAAGTTTGAACTTGCTGCACTAAAGCTTCTTCGTAGGAAAGCAACTGATTCCTAGAACCGAACTAGCTTATTTCACACAGTACAGTTTTCGGCAATGAAGATGTTTGTTTTTGAAACAAAATACTTTAGATATGATGCGAAACTAGTAAGTTGTACATCTTGTTAGATTACACTAACTAGAAAAGTTTGAACTTGCTGCACTAAAGCTTCTTTTGTAGGAAAGCAACTGATTCCTAGAACCGAACTAGCTTATTTCACACAGTACAGTTTTCGGCAATGAAGATGTTTGTTTTTGAAACAAACTACGTTAGATATGATGCGAATCTAGTAAGTTGTACATCTTGTTAGATTACACTAACTAGAAAAGTTTGAACTTGCTGCACTAAAGCTTCTTCAGAGGGAAAGCAACTGATTCCTAGAACCGAACTAGCTTATTTCACACAGTACAGTTTTCGGCAATGAAGATGTTTGTTTTTGAAACAAACTACTACTTTAGATATGATGCGAATCTAGTAAGTTGTACATCTTGTTAGATTACACTAACTAGAAAAGTTTGAACTTGCTGCACTAAAGCTTCTTCGTAGGAAAGCAACTGATTCCTAGAACCGAACTAGCTTATTTCACACAGTACAGTTTTCGGCAATGAAGATGTTTGTTTTTGAAACAAACTACTTTAGATATGAAGCGAATCTAGTAAGTTGTACATCTTGTTAGATTACACTAACTAGAAAAGTTTGAACTTGCTGCACTAAAGCTTCTTCATAGGAAAGCAACTGATTCCTAGAACCGAACTAGCTTATTTCACACAGTACAGTTTTCGGCAATGAAGATGTTTGTTTTTGAAACAAACTACTTTAGATATGATGCGAATGTACTAAGTTGTACATCTTGTTAGATTACACTAACTAGAAAAGTTTGAACTTGCTGCACTAAAGCTTCTTCGTAGAAGCAACTGATTCCTAGAACCGAACTAGCTTATTTCACACAGTACAGTTTTTGGCAATGAAGATGTTTGTTTTTGAAACAAACTACTTTAGATATGATGCGAATCTAGTAAGTTGTACATCTTGTTAGATTACACTAACTAGAAAAGTTTGAACTTGCTGCACTAAAGCTTCTTCAGAGGAAAGCAACTGATTCCTAGAACCGAACTAGCTTATTTCACACAGTACAGTTTTCGGCAATGAAGATGTTTGTTTTTGAAACAAACTACTTTAGATATGATGCGAATCTAGTAAGTTGTACATCTTTTAGATTACACTAACTAGAAAAGTTTGAACTTGCTGCACTAAAGCTTCTTCGTAGGAAAGCAACTGATTCCTAGAACCGAACTAGCTTATTTCACACAGTACAGTTTTCGCAATGAAGATGTTTGTTTTTGAAACAAACTACTTTAGATATGATGCGAATCTAGTAAGTTGTACATCTTGTTAGATTACACTAACTAGAAAAGTTTGAACTTGCTGCACTAAAGCTTCTTCTTCAGAGGAAAGCAACTGATTCCTAGAACCGAACTAGCTTATTTCACACAGTACAGTTTTTCGGTAATGAAGATGTTTGTTTTTGAAACAAACTACTTTAGATATGATGCGAATCTAGTAAGTTGTACATCTTGTTAGATTACACTAACTAGAAAAGTTTGAACTTGCTGCACTAAAGCTTCTTCAGAGGAAAGCAACTGATTCCTAGAACCGAACTAGCTTATTTCACACAGTACAGTTTTCGGCAATGAAGATGTTTGTTTTTAAACAAACTACTTTTAGATATGATGCGAATCTAGTAAGTTGTACATCTTGTTAGATTACACTAACTAGAAAAGTTTGAACTTGCTGCACTAAAGCTTCTTTGTAGGAAAGCAACTGATTCCTAGAACCGAACTAGCTTATTTCACACAGTACAGTTTTCGGCAATGAAGATGTTTGTTTTTGAAACAAACTACGTTAGATATGATGCGAATCTAGTAAGTTGTACATCTTGTTAGATTACACTAACTAGAAAAGTTTGAACTTGCTGCACTAAAGCTTCTTCAGAGGAAAGCAACTGATTCCTAGAACCGAACTAGCTTATTTCACACAGTACAGTTTTCGCAATGAAGATGTTTGTTTTTGAAACAAACTACTTTAGATATGATGATGTGAATCTAGTAAGTTGTACATCTTGTTAGATTACACTAACTAGAAAAAGTTTGAACTTGCTGCACTAAAGCTTCTTCGTAGGAAAGCAACTGATTCCTAGAACCGAACTAGCTTATTTCACACAGTACAGTTTTTCGGCAATGAAGATGTTTGTTTTTGAAACAAACTACTTTAGATATGATGCGAATCTAGTAAGTTGTACATCTTGTTAGATTACACTAACTAGAAAAGTTTGAACTTGCTGCACTAAAGCTTCTTCGTAGGAAAGCAACTGATTCCTAGAACCGAACTAGCTTATTTCACACAGTACAGTTTTTTGGCAATGAAGATGTTTGTTTTTGAAACAAACTACGTTAGATATGATGCGAATCTAGTAAGTTGTACATCTTGTTAGATTACACTAACTGGAAAAAGTTTGAACTTGCTGCACTAAAGCTTCTTCGGTAGGAAAGCAACTGATTCCTAGAACCGAACTAGCTTATTTCACACAGTACAGTTTTCGGCAATGAAGATGTTTGTTTTTGAAACAAACTACGTTAGATATGATGCGAATCTAGTAAGTTGTACATCTTGTTAGATTACACTAACTAGAAAAAGTTTGAACTTGCTGCACTAAAGCTTCTTCAGAGGAAAGCAACTGATTCCTAGAACCGAACTAGCTTATTTCACACAGTACAGTTTTCGGCAATGAAGATGTTTGTTTTTGAAACAAACTACTTTAGATATGATGCGAATCTAGTAAGTTGTACATCTTGTTAGATTACACTAACTAGAAAAGTTTGAACTTGCTGCACTAAAGCTTCTTCTTCGTAGGAAAGCAACTGATTCCTAGAACCGAACTAGCTTATTTCACACAGTACAGTTTTTGGCAATGAAGATGTTTGTTTTTGAAACAAACTACGTTTAGATATGATGCGAATCTAGTAAGTTGTACATCTTGTTAGATTACACTAACTAGAAAAGTTTGAACTTGCTGCACTAAAGCTTCTTCGTAGGAAAGCAACTGATTCCTAGAACCGAACTAGCTTATTTCACACAGTACAGTTTTCGGCAATGAAGATGTTTGTTTTTGAAACAAACTACTTTAGATATGATGCGAATCTAGTAAGTTGTACATCTTGTTAGATTACACTAACTAGAAAAGTTTGAACTTGCTGCACTAAAGCTTCTTTGTAGGAAAGCAACTGATTCCTAGAACCGAAACTAGCTTATTTCACACAGTACAGTTTTCGGGCAATGAAGATGTTTGTTTTTGAAACAAACTACTTTAGAGATATGATGCGAATCTAGTAAGTTGTACATCTTGTTAGATTACACTAACTAGAAAAGTTTGAACTTGCTGCACTAAAGCTTCTTCGTAGGAAAGCAACTGATTCCTAGAACCGAACTAGCTTATTTCACACAGTACAGTTTTCGGCAATGAAGATGTTTGTTTTTGAAACAAACTACTTTAGATATGATGCGAATCTAGTAAGTTGTACATCTTGTTAGATTACACTAACTAGAAAAGTTTGAACTTGCTGCACTAAAGCTTCTTCAGAGGAAAGCAACTGATTCCTAGAACCGAACTAGCTTATTTCACACAGTACAGTTTTCGGCAATGAAGATGTTTGTTTTTTGAAACAAACTACTTTAGATATGATGCGAATCTAGTAAGTTGTACATCTTGTTAGATTATTACACTAACTAGAAAAGTTTGAACTTGCTGCACTAAAGCTTCTTCAGTAGGAAAGCAACTGATTCCTAGAACCGAACTAGCTTATTTCACACAGTACAGTTTTCGGCAATGAAGATGTTTGTTTTTGAAACAAACTACTTTAGATATGATGCGAATCTAGTAAGTTGTACATCTTGTTAGATTACACTAACTAGAAAAGTTTGAACTTGCTGCACTAAAGCTTCTTTGTAGGAAAGCAACTGATTCCTAGAACCGAACTAGCTTATTTCACACAGTACAGTTTTCGGCAATGAAGATGTTTGTTTTTGAAACAAACTACTTTAGAGATATGATGCGAATCTAGTAAGTTGTACATCTTGTTAGATTACACTAACTAGAAAAGTTTGAACTTGCTGCACTAAAGCTTCTTCAGTAGGAAAGCAACTGATTCCTAGAACCTAACTAGCTTATTTCACACAGTACAGTTTTCGCAATGAAGATGTTTGTTTTTGAAACAAACTACTTTTAGATATGATGCGAATCTAGTAAGTTGTACATCTTGTTAGATTACACTAACTAGAAAAAGTTTGAACTTGCTGCACTAAAGCTTCTTCAGAGGAAAGCAACTGATTCCTAGAACCGAACTAGCTTATTTCACACAGTACAGTTTTCGGCAATGAAGATGTTTGTTTTTGAAACAAACTACTTTAGATATGATGCGAATCTAGTAAGTTGTACATCTTGTTAGATTACACTAACTAGAAAAGTTTGAACTTGCTGCACTAAAGCTTCTTCAGGGAAAGCAACTGATTCCTAGAACCGAACTAGCTTATTTCACACAGTACAGTTTTCGGCAATGAAGATGTTTGTTTTTGAAACAAACTACTTTAGATATGATGCGAATCTAGTAAGTTGTACATCTTGTTAGATTACACTAACTAGAAAAGTTTGAACTTGCTGCACTAAAGCTTCTTCAGAGGAAAGCAACTGATCCTAGAACCGAACTAGCTTATTTCACACAGTACAGTTTTCGCAATGAAGATGTTTGTTTTTGAAACAAACTACGTTAGATATGATGCGAATCTAGTAAGTTGTACATCTTGTTAGATTACACTAACTAGAAAAGTTTGAACTTGCTGCACTAAAGCTTCTTCGTAGGAAAGCAACTGATTCCTAGAACCGAACTAGCTTATTTCACACAGTACAGTTTTCAGCAATGAAGATGTTTGTTTTTGAAACAAACTACTTTAGATATGATGCGAATCTAGTAAGTTGTACATCTTGTTAGATTACACTAACTAGAAAAGTTTGAACTTGCTGCACTAAAGCTTCTTCTTCAGAGGAAAGCAACTGATTCCTAGAACCGAACTAGCTTATTTCACACAGTACAGTTTTCGGCAATGAAGATGTTTGTTTTTGAAACAAACTACTTTAGATATGATGCGAATCTAGTAAGTTGTACATCTTGTTAGATTACACTAACTAGAAAAGTTTGAACTTGCTGCACTAAAGCTTCTTCGTAGGAAAGCAACTGATTCCTAGAACCGAACTAGCTTATTTCACACAGTACAGTTTTCGGCAATGAAGATGTTTGTTTTTGAAACAAACTACGTTAGATATGATGCGAATCTAGTAAGTTGTACATCTTGTTAGATTACACTAACTGGAAAAGTTTGAACTTGCTGCACTAAAGCTTCTTCGTAGGAAAGCAACTGATTCCTAGAACCGAACTAGCTTATTTCACACAGTACAGTTTTCGGCAATGAAGATGTTTGTTTTTGAAACAAACTACTTTAGATATGATGCGAATCTAGTAAGTTGTACATCTTGTTAGATTACACTAACTAGAAAAGTTTGAACTTGCTGCACTAAAGCTTCTTCGTAGGGAAAGCAACTGATTCCTAGAACCGAACTAGCTTATTTCACACAGTACAGTTTTCGGCAATGAAGATGTTTGTTTTTGAAACAAACTACTTTAGATATGATGCGAATCTAGTAAGTTGTACATCTTGTTAGATTACACTAACTAGAAAAGTTTGAACTTGCTGCACTAAAGCTTCTTCAGAGGAAAGCAACTGATTCCTAGAACCGAACTAGCTTATTTCACACAGTACAGTTTTCGGCAATGAAGATGTTTGTTTTTGAAAACAAACTACTTTAGATATGATGCGAATCTAGTAAGTTGTACATCTTGTTAGATTACACTAACTAGAAAAGTTTGAACTTGCTGCACTAAAGCTTCTTCGTAGGAAAGCAACTGATTCCTAGAACCGAACTAGCTTATTTCACACAGTACAGTTTTCGGCAATGAAGATGTTTGTTTTTGAAACAAACTACTTTAGATATGATGCGAATCTAGTAAGTTGTACATCTTGTTAGATTACACTAACTAGAAAAGTTTGAACTTGCTGCACTAAAGCTTCTTCGAGGAAAGCAACTGATTCCTAGAACCGAACTAGCTTATTTCACACAGTACAGTTTTCGGCAATGAAGATGTTTGTTTTTGAAACAAACTACTTTAGATATGATGCGAATCTAGTAAGTTGTACATCTTGTTAGATTACACTAACTAGAAAAGTTTGAACTTGCTGCACTAAAGCTTCTTTGTAGGAAAGCAACTGATTCCTAGAACCGAACTAGCTTATTTCACACAGTACAGTTTTCGGCAATGAAGATGTTTGTTTTTGAAACAAACTACGTTAGATATGATGCGAATCTAGTAAGTTGTACATCTTGTTAGATTACACTAACTAGAAAAAGTTTGAACTTGCTGCACTAAAGCTTCTTCAGAGGAAAGCAACTGATTCCTAGAACCGAACTAGCTTATTTCACACAGTACAGTTTTCGGCAATGAAGATGTTTGTTTTTTTTGAAACAAACTACTTTAGATATGATGCGAATCTAGTAAGTTGTACATCTTGTTAGATTACACTAACTAGAAAAGTTTGAACTTGCTGCACTAAAGCTTCTTCAGAGGAAAGCAACTGATTCCTAGAACCGAACTAGCTTATTTCACACAGTACAGTTTTCGGCAATGAAGATGTTTGTTTTTGAAACAAACTACTTTAGATATGATGCGAATCTAGTAAGTTGTACATCTTGTTAGATTACACTAACTAGAAAAGTTTGAACTTGCTGCACTAAAGCTTCTTCGAAGGAAAGCAACTGATTCCTAGAACCGAACTAGCTTATTTCACACAGTACAGTTTTCGGCAATGAAGATGTTTGTTTTTGAAACAAACTACGTTAGATATGATGCGAATCTAGTAAGTTGTACATCTTGTTAGATTACACTAACTAGAAAAGTTTGAACTTGCACTAAAGCTTCTTCAGAGGAAAGCAACTGATTCCTAGAACCGAACTAGCTTATTTCACACAGTACAGTTTTCGGCAATGAAGATGTTTGTTTTTGAAACAAACTACTTTAGATATGATGCGAATCTAGTAAGTTGTACATCTTGTTAGATTACACTAACTAGAAAAGTTTGAACTTGCTGCACTAAAGCTTCTTCTTAGGAAAGCAACTGATTCCTAGAACCGAACTAGCTTATTTCACACAGTACAGTTTTCGGGCAATGAAGATGTTTGTTTTTGAAACAAACTACTTTAGATATGATGCGAATCTAGTAAGTTGTACATCTTGTTAGATTACACTAACTAGAAAAGTTTGAACTTGCTGCACTAAAGCTTCTTCGTAGGAAAGCAACTGATTCCTAGAACCGAACTAGCTTATTTCACACAGTACAGTTTTCGGCAATGAAGATGTTTGTTTTTGAAACAAACTACTTTAGATATGATGCGAATCTAGTAAGTTGTACATCTTGTTAGATTACACTAACTAGAAAAGTTTGAACTTGCTGCACTAAAGCTTCTTCTTCAGTAGGAAAGCAACTGATTCCTAGAACCGAACTAGCTTATTTCACACAGTACAGTTTTCGGGTAATGAAGATGTTTGTTTTTGAAACAAACTACTTTAGATATGATGCGAATCTAGTAAGTTGTACATCTTGTTAGATTACACTAACTAGAAAAGTTTGAACTTGCTGCACTAAAGCTTCTTCAGAGGGAAAGCAACTGATTCCTAGAACCGAACTAGCTTATTTCACACAGTACAGTTTTCGCAAATGAAGATGTTTGTTTTTGAAACAAACTACTTTAGATATGATGCGAATCTAGTAAGTTGTACATCTTGTTAGATTACACTAACTAGAAAAGTTTGAACTTGCTGCACTAAAGCTTCTTCAGTAGGAAAGCAACTGATTCCTAGAACCTAACTAGCTTATTTCACACAGTACAGTTTTCGGCAATGAAGATGTTTGTTTTTGAAACAAACTACGTTAGATATGATGCGAATCTAGTAAGTTGTACATCTTGTTAGATTACACTAACTAGAAAAGTTTGAACTTGCTGCACTAAAGCTTCTTCGTAGGAAAGCAACTGATTCCTAGAACCGAACTAGCTTATTTCACACAGTACAGTTTTCGGCAATGAAGATGTTTGTTTTTGAAACAAACTACTTTAGATATGATGCGAATCTAGTAAGTTGTACATCTTGTTAGATTACACTAACTAGAAAAGTTTGAACTTGCTGCACTAAAGCTTCTTCGAGGAAAGCAACTGATTCCTAGAACCGAACTAGCTTATTTCACACAGTACAGTTTTCGGCAATGAAGATGTTTGTTTTTGAAACAAACTACTTTAGATATGATGCGAATCTAGTAAGTTGTACATCTTGTTAGATTACACTAACTAGAAAAGTTTGAACTTGCTGCACTAAAGCTTCTTCGTAGGAAAGCAACTGATTCCTAGAACCTAACTAGCTTATTTCACACAGTACAGTTTTCGGCAATGAAGATGTTTGTTTTTGAAACAAACTACTTTAGATATGATGCGAATCTAGTAAGTTGTACATCTTGTTAGATTACACTAACTAGAAAAGTTTGAACTTGCTGCACTAAAGCTTCTTCAGTAGGAAAGCAACTGATTCCTAGAACCTAACTAGCTTATTTCACACAGTACAGTTTTCGGGTAATGAAGATGTTTGTTTTTGAAACAAACTACTTTAGATATGATGCGAATCTAGTAAGTTGTACATCTTGTTAGATTACACTAACTAGAAAAGTTTGAACTTGCTGCACTAAAGCTTCTTCGTAGGAAAGCAACTGATTCCTAGAACCGAACTAGCTTATTTCACACAGTACAGTTTTCGCAATGAAGATGTTTGTTTTTGAAACAAACTACTTTAGATATGATGCGAATCTAGTAAGTTGTACATCTTGTTAGATTACACTAACTAGAAAAGTTTGAACTTGCTGCACTAAAGCTTCAGAGGAAAGCAACTGATTCCTAGAACCGAACTAGCTTATTTCACACAGTACAGTTTTTGGCAATGAAGATGTTTGTTTTTCAAATAAACTACGTTAGATATGATGCGCATCTGGTAAGTTGTACATCTTGTTAGATTACACTAACTGGAAAACTTTGAACTTGTTACACCAAAGCTTGTTCGTAGGAAAGCAACTGATTCCTAGAACCGAACTAGCTTATTTCACACAGTACAGTTTTCGGCAATGAAGATGGTTGTTTTTGAAACAAACTACTTTAGAAATGATGCGAATCTAGTAAG